>JAXIVJ010011283.1:42500-44101 GCA_036785665.1 Chirona hameri
CTGATGATGTTGCTGATGATGTTGCTGATGATGTTGCTGATGATGTTGATGATGATGTTGCTGATGATGTTGCTGATGATGTTGCTGATGATGTTGCTGATGATGACGTGAGACGGTGTGGTATGCCCGGAGGCGGTGTTGTATGCCCGGAGGCGGTGTTGTATGCCCGGAGGCGGTGTGGTATGCCCGGAGGCGGTGTTGTATGCCCGGAGGCGGTGTGGTATGCCCGGAGGCGGTGTAGTATGCCCGGAGGCGGTGTTGTATGCCCGGAGGCGGTGTGGTATGCCCGGAGGCGGTGTAGTATGCCCGGAGGCGGTGTTGTATACCCGGAGGCGGTGTGGTATGCCCGGAGGCGGTGTAGTATGCCCGGAGGCGGTGGTGTATGCCCGGAGGCGGTGTTGTATGCCCGGAGGCGGTACAACACCGCCTCCGGGCATGATGATGATAATGATGATGATGATGATGATGATGATGATGATGATGATGATGATGATGATGATGATGATGATGATGATGATGATGATGATGATGATGATGATGATGATGATGATGATGATGATGATGATGATGATGATGATGATGATGATGATGATGATGATGATGATGATGATGATGATGATGATGATGATGATGATGATGATGATGATGATGATGATGATGATGATGATGTTGCTGATGATGTTGCTGATGATGTTGCTGATGATGTTGATGATGACGTTGCTGATGATGTTGCTGATGATGTTGCTGATGATGTTGCTGATGATGACGTGAGACGGTGTGGTATGCCCGGAGGCGGTGTTGTATGCCCGGAGGCGGTGTTGTATGCCCGGAGGCGGTGTGGTATGCCCGGAGGCGGTGTTGTATGCCCGGAGGCGGTGTTGTATGCCCGGGGGCGGTGTGGTTTGCCCGGAGGCGGTGTTGTATGCCCGGAGGCGGTGTTGTATGCCCGGAGGCGGTGTGGTATGCCCGGAGGCGGTACCACACCGCCTCCGGGCATGATGATGATGATGATGATGATGATGATGATGATGATGATGATGATGATGATGATGATGATGATGATGATGATGATGATGATGATGATGATGATGATGATGATGATGATGATGATGATGATGATGATGATGATGATGATGATGATGATGATGATGATGATGATGATGATGATGATGATGATGATGATGATGATGATGATGATGATGATGATGATGATGATGATGATGATGATGATGATGATGATGATGATGATGTTGCTGATGATGATGTTGCTGATGATTATGTCGCTGAGGATGATGTTGCTGATGATGATGTTGCTGATGAGGATGTTGCTGATGATGATGTTGTTTATGATGATGTTGATGATGATGATGTTGTTGATGATGTTGCTGATGATGTTGCTGATGATGTTGCTGATGATGTTGCTGATGATGTTGCTGATGACGTTGCTGATGATGTTGCTGATGATGTTGCTGATGATGTTGCTGATGATGACGTGAGACGGTGTGGTATGCCCGGAGGCGGTGTTGTATGCCCGGAGGCGGTGTGGTATGCCCGGAGGCGGTGTTGTATGCCCGGAGGCGGTGTTGTATGCCCGGAGGCGG
>JAXIVJ010011284.1:0-5000 GCA_036785665.1 Chirona hameri
GCACGTATGCGCACGTATGCGCACGTATGCGCACGTATGCGCACGTATGCGCACGTATGCGCACGTATGCGCACGTATGCGCACGTATGCGCACGTATGCGCACGTATGCGCACGTATGCGCACGTATGCGCACGTATGCGCACGTATGCGCACGTATGCGCACGTATGCGCACGTATGCGCACGTATGCGCACGTATGCGCACGTATGCGCACGTATGCGCACGTATGCGCACGTATGCGCACGTATGCGCACGTATGCGCACGTATGCGCACGTATGCGCACGTATGCGCACGTATGCGCACGTATGCGCACGTATGCGCACGTATGCGCACGTATGCGCACGTATGCGCACGTATGCGCACGTATGCGCACGTATGCGCACGTATGCGCACGTATGCGCACGTATGCGCACGTATGCGCACGTATGCGCACGTATGCGCACGTATGCGCACGTATGCGCACGTATGCGCACGTATGCGCACGTATGCGCACGTATGCGCACGTATGCGCACGTATGCGCACGTATGCGCACGTATGCGCACGTATGCGCACGTATGCGCACGTATGCGCACGTATGCGCACGTATGCGCACGTATGCGCACGTATGCGCACGTATGCGCACGTATGCGCACGTATGCGCACGTATGCGCACGTATGCGCACGTATGCGCACGTATGCGCACGTATGCGCACGTATGCGCACGTATGCGCACGTATGCGCACGTATGCGCACGTATGCGCACGTATGCGCACGTATGCGCACGTATGCGCACGTATGCGCACGTATGCGCACGTATGCGCACGTATGCGCACGTATGCGCACGTATGCGCACGTATGCGCACGTATGCGCACGTATGCGCACGTATGCGCACGTATGCGCACGTATGCGCACGTATGCGCACGTATGCGCACGTATGCGCACGTATGCGCACGTATGCGCACGTATGCGCACGTATGCGCACGTATGCGCACGTATGCGCACGTATGCGCACGTATGCGCACGTATGCGCACGTATGCGCACGTATGCGCACGTATGCGCACGTATGCGCACGTATGCGCACGTATGCGCACGTATGCGCACGTATGCGCACGTATGCGCACGTATGCGCACGTATGCGCACGTATGCGCACGTATGCGCACGTATGCGCACGTATGCGCACGTATGCGCACGTATGCGCACGTATGCGCACGTATGCGCACGTATGCGCACGTATGCGCACGTATGCGCACGTATGCGCACGTATGCGCACGTATGCGCACGTATGCGCACGTATGCGCACGTATGCGCACGTATGCGCACGTATGCGCACGTATGCGCACGTATGCGCACGTATGCGCACGTATGCGCACGTATGCGCACGTATGCGCACGTATGCGCACGTATGCGCACGTATGCGCACGTATGCGCACGTATGCGCACGTATGCGCACGTATGCGCACGTATGCGCACGTATGCGCACGTATGCGCACGTATGCGCACGTATGCGCACGTATGCGCACGTATGCGCACGTATGCGCACGTATGCGCACGTATGCGCACGTATGCGCACGTATGCGCACGTATGCGCACGTATGCGCACGTATGCGCACGTATGCGCACGTATGCGCACGTATGCGCACGTATGCGCACGTATGCGCACGTATGCGCACGTATGCGCACGTATGCGCACGTATGCGCACGTATGCGCACGTATGCGCACGTATGCGCACGTATGCGCACGTATGCGCACGTATGCGCACGTATGCGCACGTATGCGCACGTATGCGCACGTATGCGCACGTATGCGCACGTATGCGCACGTATGCGCACGTATGCGCACGTATGCGCACGTATGCGCACGTATGCGCACGTATGCGCACGTATGCGCACGTATGCGCACGTATGCGCACGTATGCGCACGTATGCGCACGTATGCGCACGTATGCGCACGTATGCGCACGTATGCGCACGTATGCGCACGTATGCGCACGTATGCGCACGTATGCGCACGTATGCGCACGTATGCGCACGTATGCGCACGTATGCGCACGTATGCGCACGTATGCGCACGTATGCGCACGTATGCGCACGTATGCGCACGTATGCGCACGTATGCGCACGTATGCGCACGTATGCGCACGTATGCGCACGTATGCGCACGTATGCGCACGTATGCGCACGTATGCGCACGTATGCGCACGTATGCGCACGTATGCGCACGTATGCGCACGTATGCGCACGTATGCGCACGTATGCGCACGTATGCGCACGTATGCGCACGTATGCGCACGTATGCGCACGTATGCGCACGTATGCGCACGTATGCGCACGTATGCGCACGTATGCGCACGTATGCGCACGTATGCGCACGTATGCGCACGTATGCGCACGTATGCGCACGTATGCGCACGTATGCGCACGTATGCGCACGTATGCGCACGTATGCGCACGTATGCACGCATGCACGCATGCACGTATGCACGTATGCACGTATGCACGTGTGCACGTGTGCACGTGTGCACGTATGCACGTGTGCACGTGTGCACGTATGCACGTGTGCACGTGTGCACGTATGCACGTATGCACGTATGCACGTATGCACGTATGCACGTATGCACGTATGCACGTATGCACGTATGCACGTATGCACGTATGCACGTATGCACGTATGCACGTATGCACGTATGCACGTATGCACGTATGCACGTATGCACGTATGCACGTATGCACGTATGCACGTATGCACGTATGCACGTATGCACGTATGCACGTATGCACGTATGCACGTATGCACGTATGCACGTATGCACGTATGCACGTATGCACGTATGCACGTATGCACGTATGCACGTATGCACGTATGCACGTATGCACGTATGCACGTATGCACGTATGCACGTATGCACGTATGCACGTATGCACGTATGCACGTATGCACGTATGCACGTATGCACGTATGCACGTATGCACGTATGCACGTATGCACGTATGCACGTATGCACGTATGCACGTATGCACGTATGCACGTATGCACGTATGCACGTATGCACGTATGCACGTATGCACGTATGCACGTATGCACGTATGCACGTATGCACGTATGCACGTATGCACGTATGCACGTATGCACGTATGCACGTATGCACGTATGCACGTATGCACGTATGCACGTATGCACGTATGCACGTATGCACGTATGCACGTATGCACGTATGCACGTATGCACGTATGCACGTATGCACGTATGCACGTATGCACGTATGCACGTATGCACGTATGCACGTATGCACGTATGCACGTATGCACGTATGCACGTATGCACGTATGCACGTATGCACGTATGCACGTATGCACGTATGCACGTATGCACGTATGCACGTATGCACGTATGCACGTATGCACGTATGCACGTATGCACGTATGCACGTATGCACGTATGCACGTATGCACGTATGCACGTATGCACGTATGCACGTATGCACGTATGCACGTATGCACGTATGCACGTATGCACGTATGCACGTATGCACGTATGCACGTATGCACGTATGCACGTATGCACGTATGCACGTATGCACGTATGCACGTATGCACGTATGCACGTATGCACGTATGCACGTATGCACGTATGCACGTATGCACGTATGCACGTATGCACGTATGCACGTATGCACGTATGCACGTATGCACGTATGCACGTATGCACGTATGCACGTATGCACGTATGCACGTATGCACGTATGCACGTATGCACGTATGCACGTATGCACGTATGCACGTATGCACGTATGCACGTATGCACGTATGCACGTATGCACGTATGCACGTATGCACGTATGCACGTATGCACGTATGCACGTATGCACGTATGCACGTATGCACGTATGCACGTATGCACGTATGCACGTATGCACGTATGCACGTATGCACGTATGCACGTATGCACGTATGCACGTATGCACGTATGCATGTATATATCTATCTATCTATCTATCTATCTATCTATCTATCTATCTATCTATCTATCTATCTATCTATCTATCTATCTATCTATCTATCTATCTATCTATCTATCTATCTATCTATCTATCTATCTATCTATCTATCTATCTATCTATCTATCTATCTATCTATCTATCTATCTATCTATCTATCTATCTATCTATATATCTATATATCTATATATCTATATATCTATATATCTATATATATATATATATATATATATATATATATATATATATATATATATATATATATATATATATATATATATATATATATATATATATATATATATATATATATATATATATATATATATATATATATATATATATATATATATATATATATAGATATAGATATAGATATAGATATAGATATAGATATAGATATAGATATAGATATAGATATAGATATAGATATAGATATAGATATAGATATAGATATAGATATAGATATAGATATAGATATAGATATAGATATAGATATAGATATAGATATAGATATAGATATAGATATAGATATAGATATAGATATAGATATAGATATAGATATAGATATAGATATAGATATAGATATAGATATAGATATAGATATAGATATAGATATAGATATAGATATAGATATAGATATAGATATAGATATAGATATAGATATAGATATAGATATAGATATAGATATAGATAGATATAGATAGATATAGATAGATATAGATAGATATAGATAGATATATTTATATATATATATATATATATATATATATATATATATATATATAATATCTATATCTATATCTATATCTATATCTATATCTATATCTATATCTATATCTATATCTATATCTATATCTATATCTATATCTATATCTATATCTATATCTATATCTATATCTATATCTATATCTATATCTATATCTATATCTATATCTATATCTATATCTATATCTATATCTATATCTATATCTATATCTATATCTATATCTATATCTATATCTATATCTATATCTATATC
>JAXIVJ010011284.1:7500-40000 GCA_036785665.1 Chirona hameri
TTCTAGAACAAGTTCACTACTTATGCCACCTAGCTCTCCTATAGTCTCCTCTGTCTCTAGCTCAGGCTGAAGTGCTGCAATACTACTCTGGTCCTCGATAGTAAAGACAGATTGAAACTGATCATTAAGCACTTCAACCATTTCACTGTCCTTGCTAACTAACACATCATCTACCTTAAATGGACCTATATTTTTGGAAACTGTACTTAACTTATAAAAACTGAAGAACTTCTTACTATCTGCATTACAATGTCTAGCTAAATCAAGTTCCTTTGCCCTTTTAGCTGCTCTGACCTTTTTCTTAACTGAATTTCTTGCATTCTGGTAGACCTTCTGATTTATATCTAGTGAAGATCCCTTCAAAATGCCAAATGCACTTCTTTTAGCTTGTATAGCACTCCTTACTTCTGGGGTAAGCCAAACTGGATTGCCCTTGGTTCTGTTACGTTTGTGCCTGAGGGGTATATGCCGATTTTGAATTTGGCTTAATCTAGCTTTGAAAACATTCCAGGCCTCACATGCATCTAAACCTGCCAACTCAACGTTCCATTTTATCTGTGCGAGGTCATTTCTAATACCATCAAAATCAGCCCGGCTGAAGTTTGGAACCATAATAAGGTTATCTTTGGGCCTCATTTCTGATGAGATATTGAATTTAACCATATTGTGATCACTGGTTCCTAGACCTGCACAAATACTTATGTCACTAACTAGATCACTGTTGTCTGAGAATACAAGGTCTAGAATGGAGCAATGTCTGGTTGGCTCTGTTACAAACTGATGCATGAAAAGCTCCTCTTCAAAGATTTGCCTATACAACCTACACTCATTTGTTTCCTCTGCTATACTTTCGTATCCTCTTAAGTTAAAATCTCCCATAATAAGACACTGAGCCCGAAAGTTCCTACGTATTTCCTCACAAATATCTTGGTCTGTTTCAGCTTGGGAGTTCCTTGGAAGATTCCCTGGTCTGTAAAATGCACCTATCCTCAACCTTCCTCTGTTTCCTGTACCAATTTTAATGTCAAGCCAGATTGATTCTACTTCTTTTACTTTACTAGAATCATCAACTCTAGTAGTGCAGTACAAGCTATTTACATATACAAACACTCCGCCTCCCTGCCGTGATTCTCTGCAGTATGAGAACATGTTATACCCTTGTAACTCGAAATCCTGTAGCCTATCCCTATTATACCCCTCACTAACCCATGTCTCGGTTACACAAATGATATCAGGCTTTTCAAGGGCAACATAACACTCAAACTCATCAAATTTAGACCTAATACTTTGGGCATTCAGCAACACACATGTGATCTTATACTTTGAGCTGACTCTACTAATTCTGAGGGAATTATGATCTACTGTCCTATTCTGACATGAACTTCTACCAATGCTTACTTCTTGATGCCCTAGTACTAGCGTCCCTGAACCCCCCCCTCCTACCTAGTTTCCCTGAATGACACTTCTGTAGGCATCTCCCAAAGCCCTTGCCCCCTCATCCGATAAGTGAAGCCCATCCTTCATATAGTACCTATGCCACTCATAGAACTGATCCCATAAGTCTACATAACTAAGCCCCATAGCTGAACATAAGTTCTGAACTGAGCTGTTCACAGACAGAGCTCTCGAGTACCACTCCTCACTGGCTCCACAGCGAGGGAGGATGCCAGTCACAATGACTGGTTTCCTGGACTCCTTCAACCTCTGCAGCAGGCTCCGGTACTCCGCTACTATTCTCACACTCTGCCTAGGTCCTATGTTGTTCACCCCCACCTGTATTATAACTGTCTCCGGGCTACTCCTACCCAGTTCTGCCTCAATGACAGGGCCCATATCAACTACTTTTGCCCCCGGTTTAACTATACATTTGTCCCTCTTCCCACAGAATGTTCGCCTTAAGGTCCTTACCCTTGAGTCCCCAACCACTAAATGCTGAATCTGTACCTTGTCACTTTCAGCTGCTGACTCTAACGCACTGAACCTATTTGCTAGTGTAACCTGCTGATGTTCCCTGGGGCTGTACTGCCTGACTCTACCCTGAACTTTTGTCCATCCCTCCTGATCCCCTTCCCTCTTCCTCCTCCAGATTCTGCTACCACCCTCCATTACCCAGCACCCCTCCTCATCCTTACTGTCTGTGGCCCTAGCATTACTTTCCACAATGTTGGGTCTCCAGAAACGTGACCCTCCAACACACTTCCAAACCCCAGCCGCACTATCCACCTTTGCCTTATCCTCCTCCCTTATGCCCCTATCAGAACTACCACTGGTCCCTGATCCTGTAGGCTACTTTTCTGACCCCCTAACCACAATCTGCGCATACGTTCCTTGGTCAGGAGCTACACCCTCTTGCGGCTCATCTCTACACCTACACTTACTTAACTGCGCCTCAAGCTCCGCTACTCTAGCCTGGAGGGCCTCTAGCTCTGCTACCTTCGCCTGCATCCTAGTCATGCTCATTTGAATACACTAGTAACTTAGGTATATAACTTAGGTACTATGCACTTTTCAATACTTTAATAACTTAACTTAACTTTTTTTGTTGTTTTTTTTGTTTGTTTTTTCTTCTTCTAAACCTTAACTAGATCTAGGTAAAGCTAGTAACACAAATCAGCTATGAGTGCACCTAATACTAGACTAAATATCTAATCCTTAAATAAACTGAATACTAAATACACCTTAATTATCCCTAATTTTCTAAAATATCTACTTATCCAACCCTGCAACTAATAACACAAAAATAAGACTAAGACAATTTTGGCGCACACAAGCTAGAATGAAAAGTCCTTTAAAAAGCAAGTAAGAGGTAACAGCTAACTATGAATGCTTAAAAATAATACTTAAACGATCCACAAAACTAAATATCTAATCCTTATATCTAAATATAATGTGGTTGCTCAAAAAATACACAAAACAACAGAGCTATCCAACAGCTACTTAGCTTGGCTAAAGTAGGGTTCAGAAGGGGTTCAGAATATATATATATATATATATATATATATATATATATATATATATATATATATATAAATATATATATATATATATATATATATATATATATATATATCTATCTATCTATCTATCTATCTATCTATCTATCTATCTATCTATCTATCTATCTATCTATCTATCTATATATATATATATATATATATATATATATATATATATATATATATATATATATATATATATATATATATATATATATATATATATATATATATATATATATATATATATATATTATATATATATATATATATATATATGTCGCTGTGTCCGTCCGTCCGTCCGTCCGTCCGTCCGTCCGTCCATACATACATACATACATACATACATACATACATATATATATATATATATATATATATATATATATATATATATATATATATATATATATATATATATATATATATATATATATATATATATATATATATATATATATATATATATATATATATCAATTATAGAGCTATGCATTCATCAATTTTAGAGCTTTGAATTATCTGCAATTCCTACACTGGATCACAAAAAGATTATTAAATTCAATTCTTACGGGACTCTGTATTACTACATACTTTTCGTTCGGGTTTTGTGGTTTTTGTGTTGTTGTTTTTCCTTGCAGCCTTTAGCGTTGGGAATTTGTTGGTGGCGTATTTATTTTTTGTCATGAAAATTCATGAAAAATATCGAATTTTATGGGAAAAACTAGGTAACTGCTGCTGTCGTTGGAAAAAAAACAAGTTTATTTTATTATATATTGCTTATTGTGACCGGAAATATGCCATAAGTGAGGTGTTTTCATTAACATAAAAGAGATGACTGGCCCTGCCTCAGCCAGTACTGCAGAAAGTACGCGGTGGCATCACCGCGTACTTTGAAATGTCCTTACGTGCAGAAGAGATAATTTCCATTAAAATGTGACTACCGTGTGACTTCTACTTCTACTACCTTTATAAGTAAGTTTTACTATGTAACTCAATTATTCTGGGGAAAACCCGTATAATCCCTTTAACGTCTGTTATTTATGAAGTGGGTCTGAACCTCTGACGTAAATATGCATGGCGCAGGCCCGACCGCCGTAAGGGTCACCAGGGCCGGTGGGAGGGAGGGAGCGGGCGAGCGAGGAGTTGGTGTATGTGTGAGACGGTCCCAGAATACAGGCAGCACCGCAGCACATAATTTTCACGGAACGTCTAAGATGAAACTCAATATTGAGAGAGAGAGAGAGAGAGAGAGAGAGAGAGAGAGAGAGAGAGAGAGAGAGAGAGAGAGAGAGAGAGAGAGCGAGAGCGAGAGCGAGAGCGAGAGCGAGAGCGAGAGCGAGAGAGAGAGAGAGAGAGAGAGAGAGAGAGAGAGAGAGAGAGAGAGAGAGAGAGAGAGAGAGAGAGAGAGAGAGAGAGAGAGAGAGAGAGAGAGAGAGAGAGAGAGAGAGAGAGAGAGAGAGAGAGAGAGAGAGAGAGAGAGAGATCCTACTATTCTACTATTTTCTCATCCAGTTGAGTTTTTAAAGCCCAGATTTGATGGGAAGAGCCGTGTTTTCCTAAATGTTCCAGTTTTTAACTTTGGATAGCTGGATTTTGATTGCTGCAAAGTCAATTTGTACATGAAATTGTTAACGTTTTTTTTTTGGGGGGGGGGGCAAAAGACATGTTGGCCCTTCTTCGAGGCGGTTGGAGGGAGGCATGGCCTGGTTGCCCCCCCCCCCCCTGGATCCGCCAGTGTGTCCTGCTGCCCTCAGAGCGCATTATGCCGCTCTTGGAAGGCATCATACCGCGTTCGGAGACATATTGCCGTCCTGGGAAGGCATCTTGCCGCCCTCAGAGCGCATTATTCCGCCCTCGGAAAGCATCATGTCGCCCTCGGAATACATCTTGCTGCCCTCAGAGTGCATTATGCCGCCTTCGGAGCTCGGAAGACGTCATGCCACCCTCGGAAGGCATGCGCTCGGAAGGTATCATACCGCCCCGAATGGCACCTTCTCTGCCCGAAAGCAATGCGGTGTCCCGGTGCACTCAGAATGATGGCACCCTGGCGCCTTCAGCTTCCCTCTGACGGCGACCGGACACCAGTGACTTTCGAAACTAATAACACGCTTTTGCCCCCCTCCACCCACTCCCGATAGCGCCCTGGATGGCGCATACGAAGAGGCCTGGACCTCCATAAAATAACCGTGACCCTTTTTTAAATATGCCTGGCGAGGCGTTGAAGGTGCTGACGTATTGTACCTCTCAAACTCGGGGCGCCTAAAAATAGCTTGGATGAATGTCCAATGTCCATGATGTTCACAGTTCCACAGAAACGTTTTCAGCGTCGGTCCCCGATTTTTACGCGATTTGGTCGTAAGGTCAAAACGAACCTCCTGCTTTCAAAAACCAGGTTCATTTTGACCTAACTGGTCTCCTTCAAGATAAAATTCAAGGTCAAACAACGGGGAACGCTATAGCGCCCAAAGTTACCGTCCCATCGCGACAAATTGGTCTCAAACGATTCCTTGTGCCTAGTTCCAAGATGACAAGAATGTTCAGAGTTGTGCCCCGTGACCTTCAAGGTCAAGCCCCGTGACCTTTTATGTCAAATTCAGGGTCAAAAGACGGGGATTATTTCCCTCCGTCCTTTCCATTTCCAGAATGACAAGTAGTATTAGAGTTGTGCCCCGTGACCTTCAAGTTAGCGCTTAAAGTTGGGCGCTAACTTTGGGCGTTCCCGTCCTTTGACCTTGAAGGTCACGGGGGAACAAATTTACTCTAAGAATGCTTGTCATCCTGGAAATGGGCAAGGGGCATCGTTTGAGACCATTTGTGTTGCAATCGGACGCAAACTTTGGGCGCTACAGCGTCCCCGTCCTTTGACATTGAATTCGACCTTGAAGGAGACCTGTAAGGTCAAAATGGACCTGATTTTATATACCAGGGCCCTCTCTGAAAGAGCAGAGGGCCCCTTAGACGTGCAAAAGTGCCCTGTGCATGTCAGAGGGGCCCCTGGCCAGACCGAAAAGGCCCCTGAGCGGGTCAGAGGGCCCTCTGAACACGTCGAATGGGGCCTAGCCAGCACAGAGGGGCCCCTAGGCAGGTCGGAGAGGCCCCTGAGCATGTGGGCAGGGCGACAAAGCAGCTAACACAGTCCCTTTCCAGGTTGTAAGGGCCCCTAAGCAGGCTGGAGGGCCCCTGGACAGACCAGAGAGCCCCTGGGAAGTTCATAGGGCCCCTGCGCATGTCAAAGGGGCCCCTGACCAGACCGAAAGGACCCCTGGGTGGGTCAGAAGGGCCCCTGAACATGCATAATGGACCCCTATTCAGCACGGAGGGGCCCCAGGGCAGGTCAGTGGACCCTTTGAGTATGTCGGCAAGGCGACAAAGCAGCCAGCGCAGTCCCAATTGCCCGGTCGGAAGGGCCCCCTTAGAAGGTTGGAGGGACCCTGGACAGACCCAGAGGACCCTGGAAAGTGCAAAGGGTCCCTGTGCAGATCGGAGGGGCCCCTGACCAGACCGAAAGGGCCCCTGGGCGGGTACGAAGGGCCCCTGAACATGCCGAATTGGCCCCTAGCCAACACGGAGGGGCCCCAGGGCAGGTCGGAGACCACCTTGAGCATGTCAGCAGGGCGACAAAGCAGCCAGCGCAGTCCGACCAGAAGAGTCGCTGGGCAGATCGGAGGGGCTCCTGGGAAAGTCAGAGGGGCCCCTGGCCATACCGAAAGGGTCCCTGGGTCGGTCGAAAGGGCCCTTGAACATGCCGGATGAGTTCCTAGCCCAGACAGAAGGGATCCCTGGGCAGGTCGGAGGGGCCCCTGAGCATTTCGGCAGGGCGACAAAGCAGCCAGTCCCTGGCCACGTCGGAAGGACCTGTGAACAGGCCGAATGGGCCCCTTGACAAACAAGAGGGGCTTCTTGGAAGGTCCGCTGGCGGATCCAGAGGGGTCAACCAGGCCATGCCCCCTCCCCCAACAGCCTCGAAGGGGTGGGGGGAAACATGTCTTTTGCCCCCCCCCCCCCCCAAAAAAAAACGTTAACAATTTAATGTAAAAATTGACTTTGCAGCAATCAAAATCCAGCTATCCACAGTGAAAAACTGTAACATTTTGGAAAACACGGCTCTTACCATCAAATCTGGGCTTTAAAAAAAAACTCAACTGGACGAGAAAATAGCGGCCAGCAAGCTGCCAGTCGGAATTAAAGCTCGAACAAACGTTTGTGTTTTATATGTAAGAAGAACACTTCATATGGTATCAATTTTGAATCCAATCTACACTCTACTTCGGCGCAAATGTTTGTCAAAATGAGGCGTTGCTTTTGTGGAAATAACTGTTCGGGACGCGTGACAGCGGTGTGTACAAAATGCATGTGTGATTCTCACGAAGGTCCCAATGCAGTTGCTGGAACTTGGGCCAGATAATAATGTTTTTGACGCGTCAATATTTGGATCCAGCCTAATAGAAATGGTATTGGGGAAAGTGACCGTTTTACAAACGGCAATTATGAAGCACTGAATAACAGTGATGGGATGAATGACACATGAATCTGCGCATTGTGGCAATACAGTTTCAGCCACCTTGATGTTCATTAATTCTCTTGGAAATTGCTACAATATTGCTTTATAAGTGCATCAATTTTTTATCCCTTGGCTCACATCAATCCATTTTTTTAAACTCAAATTAGAATCACTGTATCAAAATATTGATGCAGTAACAGCATGGGTGAATAATAAAAAAAAACTTTTCATAATAATTTCATGTAATTACATTACAAAATTAATTTGATTTACTTACAAAATATAAACTTGCAAATTTAAAAAGGTTATCCTAAGCAAATTACAGAAACATATTTGATGTAATTTGTCGCCACGTGATGGCGTCTCAATCTTTCCCGAAAAACAAAAACAAAACTTACGTAAACAATTTGAGTTGTGACCGAGGTGGATGGAGTAAGCAGTTGTGCATCAGATGGTGTGATTATTTTTGGAGACTGGGCATTTTCCATGGGGACTAGGTGTTTTTAGGGAAATTTTGTCAATAATTGTGTCCATTTTTGTTATCCTTAATGGTTGGTCACACCAATAGGTCACCTTGAAAGTTGTCTTGAAGTTCAACCATTAGGTGCATCTTGAGCTCAAAACTATGAATATGACTTTGGTTTGGACAACTGATGGATATATGTGGAGAAAGAAGTAAGTTTCTCTTTCTATTTCACGAGAAATCGTACGATAGCAGCTGGCGTTCTGGTTCCGCCCCGCTCCGCCTGACGCCAAGTACAGTCTCTGACAAGGGGCCGCCGCGCCGCCCGGGCGGCTGAGCGGATATTAACGAGGCGTCGTGACCAGAGAATGCGTGCCAGAGAGTGTACCTGCCTCCGGCGGCGCGGCGGCGAGCGTTCATTCCCCGATCGTGGCCCGGAACAGCGGGAATGAAATCGGGCCCACTAGTCCTGTGTCGAAATTACTTAACGTAGAGATGTAATTCTTTCACCACAAACTATTTTTAGATCTGCTCTACGAATCTGCTATCTCAGTCCAACACCCCATGTTAAAGGTGAATATCCTTTAATATCCTTTAAAGGGATATTGCTACCTCCGGAGACCGGAGGATTTCTAAAAAGCAACTTAAATGAATGGTGGGGATCAAGAATCGTGTATGCTCAAGCTCAAACTTGCTCCTGCAGCACCTAAAGCATGGTATCGGCAATTTTGTTTTGTATTATTTATTTCTGACTCCAAAACGTTGGTCCCAGCTGTGCTCAGTACTAGATTCACGATGGCCGCTCTCATCCAGTTTGGCTGTGAAATTGGCGCCCTCCCAAACCGAAACGTCCAAATTCGCCGAGACTCGACCTTGAAAAGTATATCTGTGTTATAAGGTATTGGTCACAAATCTCCTACGGCCCCAAAGTCGAGCCATAGCCATACTTGCTGTTTTATTCATGTTTTATTATGAAAGAGGCTATGGTTGTTTAAAATATAATTAACCGTTTACGCATTTTAATTTTAAAGTGCACTGACGGAATGGTGATGTTGAGTTTGCAATATTCAAAGCAAATCATAGTCTGCAAAGAAGTGATTCTAAATAGTGCTGAGGCGACTCCAATTTTACGAATGTGTACCAATCATGAGTGGTGCAAATGTTTTTTTTTCATCTAATGGGGGGATTTTCGGGAACCAAATTTTTCAGGTGAAATCGAACACGCTTAAACACGCTTAGGTCACCTTGAAAGTTGTCTTGAAGTTCAACCATTAGGTGCATCTTGAGCTCAAAGCTATGAATATGACTTTGGTTTGTTCAACTGATGGATATATGTGGAAAAAGAAGTAAGTTTCTCTTTCTATTTCACGAGAAATCGTATGATAGCAGCTGGCGTTCTGGCTCCGCCCCGCTCCGCCTGACGCCAAGTACAGTCTCTGGCAAGGGACCGCCGCGCCGCCCGGGCGGCTGAGCGGATATTAACGAGGCGTCGTGACCAGAGACTACGTGCCAGAGAGTGTACCTGCCTCCGGCGGCGCGGCGGCGAGCGTTCATTCCCCGATCGTGGCCCGGAACAGCGGGATTGAAATCGGGCCCACTAGTCCTGTGTCGAAATTACTTAACGTAGAGATGTAATTCTTTCACCACAAACCATTTTTAGATCTCCTCTACAAATCTGCTATCTCAGTCCAAAACCCCATGTTAAAGGTGAACTATTCCCTTTAATCTACCAATAGACACCAAAAACTCTATCTTGGCCTGCGAGGTGGCAATATCCCTTTAAAGGGAATAGGTCACCTTGAAAGTTGTCTTGAAGTTCAACCATTAGGTGCATCTTGAGCTCAAAACTATGAATATGACTTTGGTTTGGACAACTGATGGATATATGTGGAGAAAGAAGTAAGTTTCTCTTTCTATTTCACGAGAAATCGTACGATAGCAGCTGGCGTTCTGGCTCCGTCCCGCTCCGCCTGACGCCAAGTACAGTCTCTGACAAGGGGCCGCCGCGCCGCCCGGGCGGCTGAGCGGATATTAACGAGGCGTCGTGACCAGAGAATGCGTGCCAGAGAGTGTACCTGCCTCCGGCGGCGCGGCGGCGAGCGTTCATTCCCCGATCGTGGCCTGGAACAGCGGGATTGAAATCGGGCCCACTAGTCCTGTGTCGAAATTACTTAACGTAGAGAAGTAATTTTTTCACCACAAACCATTTTTAGATCTGCTCTACAAATCTGCTATCTCAGTCCAAAACCCCATGTAAAGGTGAACTATTTATTCCCTTTAAAGGAAATAGTTCACCTTCAACATGGGTTTTTTAACTGAAATAGCAGTTTTGTAGCCCGTGTTGAGAAATCCCTATCTGCAACTGTTCTTGTCTGAAAAGACTCTCCAGCCGAAGATATTTGACTTTTTGGCGAAGAAATGCGGCGCATATATGATATACCGTACCATCTGAAAGTGCCAGCACTGCTTGGAGCATGCGCAGACCAATAACGCACACTATAAACTTAATAATTTACGACCTTCTGTCCTGAATTGGCGCGATGTAGGACCATTTTTGAAAAGAAAAAAAGAAACTGTATTAAAAAATATAATAAAATCCTGTTCTGATAAATTTTCCGAAGGTGAACTATTTCCTTTAACCCTCGCCCTACGATAACTTGTTTCACCTTCGCCCTACGGAGGGGGGGGGGGGGGGGCTGACAGACTTCCCCCTGTTAACTTCCAAACCAGGCAACTTAGAGCAATTCAGTAAGAACCAGCATGTTGCCTGTCATGAGAGGAATCTAATAGTATGCGATTTTTAGGTTTTAGGTCAACGGGTGACCTTCCAGGTCAAGTGAATGACCTCGGATCGACCACGTCCAGAAGAGCGATTTTGCTCTGTCAGAAATCCTAAAAATTATAAATTGATAAATGTAAATAAAAAGGCATGTTCCTAGACCAGTTTTGGTCATGAGTTTCTTACAGTTTACACTTAGGGAGCCATCACTCAAATTTGAACACAATCGGCTCAGCCGTTCCAGAGATACAGTCACAGTGGCGGCGGAAAGTATTTTCGGATGGGGGGGGGGGGGGGGGCAAATAAACCCAGGGCGCCCCTCGGGCCAAGCGCCCCCCCCCCCCTAAAAAATGGCGCTAAATGATATCTTCTCGGATTTAGGCCACAATATTTTACCAGTAAAACGCATTTTTGGGTGATGATCGAGCGGGCGCGCTCTGGTAAAGCTAAAACAGGTTTGAAATATGAAACGGTACGAGAGCACACGTGCGCATTGACTGTGTCCCAATAATGAGTAACACATTCAATAGTTTTACCGTGGTTATACCCTAGTATGCATAGTTTTAGGAACGTTCAGCTGAATGGAGATGTACAAAGTAAATGGCGCTTCCCTGGGAGGAACTACATAAAAGCAATAACATGTATTAAAGTGAAATATTCATCCTTTTATTTATTTATCAGCATTTTGCTGTGACACATGTATGGTTTCAAATTGATCGTGCCTCAATTTAAAAGTGAAATAACATTTTCTATTTCAAAAATTAAATTATGAGAAATTAAAAAATATGTTCTAACATATGGTGACGAACAGTATAATCCATCACTATCTCTGGTTTGAATGTTATTTGTAAACACGTCATAGGGCCAGTAATCAGTAAAGTAGCGTACCCAGGATTCACTCCAGAGGGGGACAATTTTGGATCAGGGGGCATAAGGTACCCCCACCAAAAAAAATCCGCGGATTTGGCCCACTATATTGTTAGAGGGGCAATTTGCAACATTTTTTATCTAAAAAAACAACACATTTTTTTCGACCAAAGGAACGGACCTTCAGGGGGGGGGGGGATTGTCTCGTTTGACCCCCCCCCCCCTTGGCTATGCATATGCCAGCAATGAAGTAAGTGCTCCAAAAAGCGTGATAACGTCCCTGATTGGTCAATGAAACAAATCGCATACACTAAATACGTCGTCGTCCTTGGCAAAGTTAATCCGCGGAATGGATCACGGTTTTCTGAAACGTTTCTTGATTGATTATGGATAAACGGTTTAGATAAATGTTTCAGTGTGCATTGTAATATATTAAATACCTGTTTGTTGAAAATTGATGGGAAAAATATATATATTTTTAAATAAGTCGTGAACACTAAATAGTTCGCCGTCCGGGGCCAAGTTAAACATGTCGATTTCAATGCACTTTTTTAAATGCTTGTTGATTGTTCATAGAAGTTTGATACATATTCGCAAAAGATAGAGTGCATGAAACATTTTATGCCTTCATGATAAATAACAATGCGTAGGCAGGCTAATTTTCGCTGGGTTCGATATGTTATTAAAATATTGGAATTTAAAAAATTGTAATTACAAAATTGTGATTCCAAATTGTCATTACAAAATTGTTCTAACATAATCGAATCTGGCCTAAACTTTACAGCAATTACGGTCACAGGGACCCACGTTTAGAACGCTCCGCTCGCATTCGCTCTCTGCGCTGCGATCTACGGGCGGGGGGGGGGGGCTGTCTCCACCCTGGACCCCCCAGACCATCTCGTAGATAAAACCTAACCCTACGGGGTAAATAAGTTGTCCGATGTATTTGCGCGGCCCCGCCACTTGTAATTGTCAAAAATACGGAGAAAAAACGCTCCCAACAACAAGTACGAACACTGACAAAAAAAAATACGTTCTTAACAAAACCATTCTAACGGATCCAATTTTTTTTCACAAAGCGCTTGTAACATATTTTATGGTTCATCCTGGCTTTGAAATAGGGATGCTTTAAACGTTACAGAAATTTTGAAGTGGAACAAGTGTTTCATAAACTGGATAGAATCGGGTGAAACTTTGACTTCGCATAGATATCAACAACCGTTTTGTCTAAGGAAAGGCAATGTTTTCTTGCCTTGCTGATCACTAAATAATATATGTGTATCTAACGATCCGCCTGGGTTTCAATGGACCTTGCTTCTACCTCACGATTTACAAGTCTGCTAAATTATGGTCTGTTGAAGTATACGCTTTTGTGTATCAAATATAAACGTTTGGAATATTACTTGATCCAAATTAGTATGTTTTCGTGAACGGATACTATTTCCCTTCAAATCCATGTAAGATGAGGCCTTGAAAGCGCCCCTCAGGCGGACAGAGCACCCCTCTCAGGCGACCAGAGCGCCCCCACTCAGACGGCCAGAGCGCCCCCTCTCAGGCGGCCAGAGCACTCCCTTTCAAGCAGCCAGATCACCCCCTCTCAGGCGGCCAGAGCGCCTTCTCTCAGACGGCCAGAGCGCCCCCTCTCAGAAGGCCAGAGCGCCCCCTCTCAGGCGGCCAGAGCGCCCCCTCTCAGGCGGCCAGAGCGCCCCTTCTCAGGTGACCAGAGCGCCCCCTCTCAGGCGGCAAGAGACCCCCCTATCGGGCGGCCAGAGCGCCCCCTCTCAGGTGGCCAGATACAGATACAGATGTATATTCGGAACCTCCATGCGATGGCTTTTATGGTATCCACGTCATTACAGTTTTTAAGAGCACGTCACTTAATTCACCCATTCGCATAAAATCGTACATGTAAAATTAAGATGAGAAAAGGCTAAATAATACAGGCGACGGATATATGCACACACATCGGATGGAATATCCTGTGATATTGTATGATTAATGATTATGCATTGTAGATATCGACACCGACAGCACCGCGACGCAAGTGACCAACTGTCCGTCTCACATCTAGGGGTAGGTTATTCCAGCTTTTCGTGGCTCTGTATAGGAAGCCACGTCGCGCAAACTCTGTCCTCACTCTGGGCAGCTGCAGCTGGCCGTCATCCGTCGCGCGCGTCTGACGGCTCGACACTTCAGATCGACTGACGACTCGGTCACGCAGGAGTACAGGCGCATTGGGCGCGGTGACGAGGCGGCGCATGGTAGCGACATCGCGTTCAGCCACCATCTCGTCAACCTTTCTCCAACTAAGCTGCCGCAGCACCGGTGTCACATGTTCACGTCGATCAAGGCCACTCACGATTCGAGCACCGAAATTGATCGCTTTCTGAACTCGGTACCTTTGAGTCTTAGTGCAGCTTCCCCACACCGTTATGCAATAACGGATATGGGGGAACACCAGTGCTTCTATTAGCATCTGTCTGGTACATCGAGGGAGACGGTGGCGCATCCTAGCTAGGCCAATCAGCACACAGTAACAGCGTTGCACTACATGGGACACATGCTGCTCCCAGAGCAGATGGGAATCGATGGTGACACCCAGCACCTTGACGCTGTCCGATGGAGATATTTCATCACTTCCAAATTTCACCGAAATGTTGGTGTCGGATTTGAGACGTCGGGATTTCAGCATGATCATTTCAGTTTTCGCAGGGTTGATTTTGAGCCTGTTTTGGGTAAACCATTGCAAGGCCACTGAAAGGGTATTTTCGACACGTGATTTAAGGGCCAGAATGTTTGACGGCAGGTCAACGTCAAGGAACTGGGTGTCATCCGCGTACATGATGATGTTGCCATGGTCAATGTGCTGCGACAGGTCATTGGTGAACACGAGAAACAGCACGGGACCGAGCACAGAGCCCTGGATCACGCCGTGCGTGACCTCAAGTAGACCCGATGAGCTACCCTTGATAGACTGGGTGCGTCCACTGAGCCAGGCGGAGAACCAGTCAGGCTGTATGCCATACCAGCCGAGCTTGTCCAGGAGCCGGCCGTGCTCGACGCTGTCGAAGGCCTTGGATGTGTCAGTAGTGACAAGCGATGTTACCATGCCCTTGTCGATGTTTTCTGTAGCGTGGATGACAGCGTCGAGCAGCGCCGACTCCGTAGACAAGCCCGGCCGGAACCCGTACTGTTGGGGACATAGTATGTGATGACTGGTGAGATACGTCATAAGTTGAGAGCACACGACACGTTCACAAAGTTTGGCCACTACAGATAAAATAGAGATCGGCCTATAGTTGTTGGGATCACTGGGGTCGCCCTTCTTGTGAAGTGGTATAACTGTAGCTGTCTTCCATTGGTCTGGCAGCTGACAGTTTGTGATGGACGAGTTAATGATATGCAGGAGAAGTGGGCCAGTCACAGCGAAGGTCATCTTCAACATCTCGATGGTGATGCCGTCAGCACCACACGCACGTGACGAGCCCATCCTCTGTAGAGCTGCGGATAGTTCCGGGAGCGTGGCCGGACGCGGCGCGAACTCGCCGCTGCACACACGAGGCGGACGCGGCGGCAGTGGCTCTCCCGTGTCGCTCGCAGCGAGTGCGTCCGCCACGCTGGGGCCCACAGATGCAAAGAAGTGGTTGAGTCGGTTGGCCCAGTCAGGATCTCGGTCCGCTGCAATGGAGGTCCTTGTCTCGGCCTTCTTTGATGCGATGAGGAATTGCCGGATGTCCTTCCAAGTTCTGCTGCGCGAGTTTTTGAAGGACGTCTTATAGAAGTCCGTGCAGGCTCGATTGATGACCACCTTCACGGCGTTCCGGCGGTCACGGAACTCGCTGGCAGTTTCCTCGCACGGTATGTGGTCTGCCAGAGCACCCCTTGCAGGTGAACAGGGCGCTCTTTCTCAGGCGGCCAGAGCGCACCCTCTCAGGCGGCCAGAGCGCCCCTCTCAGGTGACAGAGCGCCCCCCTCAGGTGACAGAGCGCCCCCTCTCAGGCCAGCAGCCCCTGCCAAACACAAAGCTCCCCTCCGCTGAGTTGGGGGGGGGGGGCAACTTCCCCCTACCCCCTCTTCCGCCACCACTGCCAGAGCGCCCCCTCAGGCTGCCAGAGCGCCCGTCCCTCAGGTGGCTAGAGCCCCCCTCATGCGGCCAGAGCGCCCCCTGAGGGAAGCCAGAGCGCCCCCTCAGGCAGACAGAGCGCCCCTTCAGGCGGCCAGAGCGCCCCCCCCCCCCCAGGCGGCCAGAGCGCCCCCTCAGGCGGCAAGAGCGCCCCCTCAGGCGGCAAGAGCGCCCCCTCAGACGGCAAGAGCGCCCCCCCCCCCCCCTCCCCTCAGGTGGCCAGAGTGCCCCTCAGGCAGCCAGAGCGCCCGCTCAGGCGGCCAGAGCGCCCCCTCAGACAGCCAGAGCGTCCCTCAGACGGCCAGAGTGCCCCTCAGGCGGCCAGAGTGCCCCTCAGGCGGTCAGAGCGCCCCCTCAGGCGGTCAGAGCGCCCCCTTGGGCGGCCAGAGCGTCCCCTCAGGCGGCCAAAGTGCCCCCTCAGACGGCCAGAGCGCCCCCTCAGGTTGCCAGAGCGCCCCTCAGGCAGCCAGAGCGCCCCCTCAGGCAGCCAGAGCGCCGCATCAGGCGGCCAGAGCGCCCTTCAGGCGGTCAGAGTGCCCCCCAGGCGGCCAGAGCGCCCCCTCAGGCAGCCAGAGCGCCCCTCTTAGGCGGCCAGAGGCCCCCTTGGCTTCCGTTGGCCTTGGCTTTCCCTTGGAATCCGCAGCCCCTGCCAAACACAAAGCGCCCCTCGGCTGATTGGGGGGGGGGGGGGGGGACTGCTCCCCCCTGTCCCCTCTCTTCCGCCGCCCCGCATACAGAATAGGGGTGTGCACGCGCGCACGTGCAGAGGCACCCACCTCTGACTTGTGGGTAACTGGCGGCGGAAACTGGCGGAGATATTAGCTTGTCAAGAGGTCCCTAACCACACACCAAATTTGAACACAACGTCTCAGCCGTTCCTGAGATATAGAATAGGGGTGTGCACGTGCGCACGTGCAGAGTCACCCCACCTCTGAGTTGTGTAAAAGTGGCGGCTGAGGGGTCCCTAACCATACACGAAATTTGCACATAATCTGCCCAGCCGTTGCGGAGTTATTGCGAGAAAATACTGTTCAACACCCCTCACGCGGTACGCGCCCGCGCAGTGGTAGTCACCCACATGAGTCAACACTGGTCTCCAACAGGGTAGGTTAAATGGGGCTGCTAAGCAAAGAAGTCCGCTTGTCAATCGGACGTGCGGTTGCAGAGATATCAGCTTCTCAAAAGCGTCGCCACGGGCCGGGTCGGGCCGGGTGCAGTAAGACGCCGAAATTGGCGATGAACGAGCGAGCGCGAAGAAAATGCATGGTGAATTTAAACTCCACCGGGCTAGTAGTTTCTAAGATACAAAAAGGGTGCGCACGTGCGCACGTGCAGAAACACCTCACCCCTGACTTGTGGGAAACTAGCGGCTGAGAGGTCCCTAACCACACACTAAATTTGAACACAATCGGCTCAGCCATTCCTGCGATATAGAATAGGGGTGCGCACATGCGCACGTGCAGACACCCCAACCCTGACTTGTGGGAAAGCGGCGGCTGATGGGTCCGTAACCACACACCAAATTTGAACACAGTCGGCTTAGCCGTTGCGGAGTTATTGCGAGGAAACACCTTCCAACACCCCTTACGCGGCACGCGCCATGCGCAGTGGTAGTCACCCACGTGAGTCGGCACTTGTCTCAAACAGGGTAGGTTGGATGGGGCTGCTCAGCAAAGTAGCCCGCTTGTCAATCGGACGTGCGGTTGCAGAGATATTAGCTTGTCAAAGGCGTCGCCACGGGCCGGGTCGGGTCGGGTCGGGTCGGGTCGGGCCGCTCATATCCATATTTTGTCCATATACCACGGAAAGACGAGCAACCAATTTCAATTTCATTTTTACAGCATACGTATAATTGTTGTAAACTCAGCTACTAAAAAATTCACCAGGATGCGCCGCATGTGTAAAAAGTTATTCAAGAAAAACCTCAGGGGGTGGGGCTGTCAGCCCCCCCCCCCCCCCCGTAGGGCGAGGGTTAAGTACGGTGCCTATGACAACCTCCGCTCACTTTGCATCAAAACAATTGACGCGTCAATAAATTGATTTCTTTTGGGACCTAGTGTCAGCAACTTAATGGCAATTGTGCAATCAAAATAAAACAAACTATAGGTAGGTACCTAGGTGAGATAGATACTTCTAGCTCAAACCTTATCAGAAGTATCTGCCCCCTCCCGGATGTTCTCAATAACCTGAAAACCATGATAGATATCAACGTGAAACTTTCAGTACCTTGTGTTGCATCAAGTCTAATTCTTCTCACCAACTCTCAATGAAATTGATGTAGCATTTTCGGAGATAATGACGTTTTAATGACGTCATGTCATGCCATTTTTGGTGGAAAACGATTAATGTTTGGAAAATCGTAGACAATAGAGTTTTGAAATAAATTGCAAAGAAAAAATGTCAA
The DNA here is from genome assembly GCA_036785665.1 of Chirona hameri. Classification (NCBI taxonomy): domain Eukaryota; kingdom Metazoa; phylum Arthropoda; class Thecostraca; order Balanomorpha; family Balanidae; genus Chirona; species Chirona hameri. The sequence continues at coordinate 25,637 of JAXIVJ010011284.1, forward strand.
AAGAAAGAAAATTAAATTGTCTTCAAATTGGCAATCTCGGATTTGCGAAATTTTGGGTTTTTGAAAAGAAAAGAAAATCCATTTTTGTGAATGCGAAAAGTGAATTTCTTAATCTCAAATACCAAAATAAGGTGACCGGCCCAAATCCGCGGAGAAAAAAAATGGGGTACCTTTTTGCCACAAAAAGTTCCCCCCCCCAAACCGACGGCTGGATCCGCCAGTGGGAAGGTCAGAGGGGCCCTGGTCAGACCGGAAGGGCAGCACGTAGAGATCCCAGGTGAAAGACGTCTTAAAGACGAGTAATGACTTGCTACCGAATGCCTCTTAATCGCTGACGAAGGGTGTTGCAATATACCCGAAAGCTCCGATTCCAATCTTTTTCTTGTGGGGTAAGTCCTCTTTGTATTTAATATATATCACCCACTCCACATCATGTCTTCTCGCGGATCCCAGATGAGTCCCTGAACATGTCAGAAGGGCGTTGAAAAGGTCGAAGGGGCCCCTAGACGATTTGAAGGGACCCTTTGCCTTTCAACAGTAAGAATGCAGTTGTTCAGGGAATAAAACTCAAAATTTCGGGCCGCTCCGCGGCGCAATTTAACTACAAATTATATTATATGCGGGTTTAAAAATTCGTGCCGTTTCTCGACGCATTTATGTTTTATGTTGCTACTTTCCTATATGATTGGGCAAAATAGTTCGCTTTAACACTTTTTACCGCACTTTTAAGCGCACAATAACAATGCATGTCCCCCATGCGACATGTGTTGAATGCATGTCCAGGGCATAAGACTAAACAAAATCGCGCCGCCCCGCGGCGCAATTTATTTCAGAGTTCCAGGTCTTCAGCCTAAACAATATTTGAAGTTGGTATAGCTGATTACAGATTGGTGTCGCTCGTTCCAAAGTTGGTATGACCCATGGCATACCTGTCCTACTGCATTCTTCATCCTTGTGACGTGCCTTTTCATCCGTTTTGTTTGGCCGTTTCAACGCTTGGGAAGGGGGCCCTGGCAGGGGCGGCACCTAGCCTGAGGGCAGCTCCCCTGGTCTGAGTGCAGCAAATGTCAGATATCAAACCCCGTAAGCAGACCTATTTCCGCGCCTTCGGAAAAAAATGTAACCTGAAAAAAATGTAACCTGAGGTCCAACAGTGACCCGGGCTGGTCGAACCTCGGTTTGTGCATGATCCTCACCCTGTTCCGAGTATGTTTACATTTGAATCGTGTATCTAAGTCAATTAGGTGACAAGTTATATGGTACCCCGTATTTGACCCTTTTGACCTATTGTGACCTCTGTAGCTAAAACCGTTTACGATATGCGCGCATAGCTTCATAGACTGTGTGCTGATGGCATTGGGCTCATCGTGTGCAAATTTGGGAGAAATCGGAGTAACTTTGAATACGTATTAGAATACGAATACGAATACTTCATGGACAAATTGGACATGCAAATCCAGAGAAGGAAATGTCGAACTCGTGAAAATGAATGGTATTTCATGGTTGAAGATGGGAGTCGATTTCGTAGTCGGAGTCGATTCCGGGGGTCGGATTCGAAATCGGAATCGTATTCAACTGAAAACCGATCTCCGCAACACTATTAGTAAAGTAACCTTGTCCGCAACCCTGTTCAAAATCCACCACATGAGATTGCTCGTTCTTGCTTATTTCGTCCGACTTATCGATCCCACTTCATTCCATCTAACCGATCCCATTCCGTTCTACCAGATCAGTCCCATTCCGTTATACTAGATCAGTCCCATTCCGTTCTACTGATCAGTCCCATTCCGTTCTACTGATCAGTTCCATTCCGTTCCACTGATCAGTCCCATTCCGTTCTACTGATTAGTCCCATTCCGTTCTACTGATCAGTACCATTCCGTTCTACTGATCAGTCCCATTCCGTTCTACTGACCAGTCCCATTCCGTTATACTGATCAGTCCCATTCCGTTCTACTGATCAGTCCCATTCCGTTCTACTGATCAGTCCCATTCCGTTCTACTGACCAGTCCCATTCCGTTATACTGATCAGTCCCATTCCGTTCTACTGATCAGTCCCATTCCGTTCTACTGATCAGTCCCATTCCGTTCCACCGGACCGGGTCCTCTCCGTTCCACCTGACCGGGCCCAATCCGTTCCACCTGACCGGTAAGACGAGGTCGGCTGGAAGCTCGGCCGCCGCCGAATCACCTGCCGGAAATCCCAGCTTTGATCGTCACGGTGGTGCCCCCGGCGGCTCTGCTCGGCGCCGCACCGGGCCGTCCGCCGCCGCCGTGCACCGCAGTCTGCCGCCATGTCTCGCCGAGTGAGCACTGCACCGCTGCTGCTGCTGCTACTGCTGACAGGCATCGCCGCCGCCGCCGGCCAGGCGGACGTCATCGCCGACAACCCGGCCCTGCACCGGCTCAACGACCGCGTCATCTCCACCGCGTTCACCGGCCGCAATGAAGTGGTGTGCACCTACTGTCTGTTCCAGGTGGTGAGCGCTGCCTACCAGCTCGGTAATGATGTGGTTCGCCGCGAGATTCGGGACGCGCTCGGCTCGAAGGAACCCAAGGAGCTGAGCGAGGCGCTTCTAAACGAAGCCGAGCGCCTGTCGACACTCAACGGCACGCTGACAGGCTACTATCAACGCGGCGTCTTCGGCGGGTGTCCAACGCGCACCAAACGCGACCAGTGCGCCTCGATCCACTCGCTCCTGCGCCGCCGCGGTGAGGCAGTCGACTTCCACAACCCCAACACGGTGAAGAGCATCAACTCAGCCGTGGAGCGCGCCACCGATGGCAAGATCCGGGACCTGTTTGGTTCCCTGGCGTCCAACACGCAGCTGGTGTTCGCTTCAACGCTGGTGTTCGGTGACCAGTGGGTGACACGTCTGACGGCAGTGAACGACACGTTCCTACCGGTCGGTGAGAGAGACTCCGTGACGGTGCCGACTCTGATCAACGAGGATGACATGCCCGTGCTGGACAGCTCGGATGGCGTGCAGGGAGTCTCGATGGCTTACCGGAACCCGGCCATCCGACTCTACTGCTTCATCGCGAAGAAGAAGGGCGCAGACATCAGAGAGCTGCTCTACCAGCAGCACTACATAGACCTTGCCAGAGCCCCGGAGCGCTATACGCAGGTCCGTATTCCCAAGTTCGACCTCGTCTCCAAGAAAAACTCGTACGTGGACTTTATGGAGCTGCTGGGGATGCAGGAGATGTTCCAGCGCGGCCTGGGCCCCACCGACCGACTCAAGGTGGACCAGCTGGTGCATAAGGCCGTCATCCAGACAGATGAGGATGGCACCTCTGCCGCCGGCGCGGCGGGGATCTCCTTCATTCCGCTGAGCGCCCCGCCCGCGACGTTCCACCTGCGCTTCAACAAGCCGTTCGTGTGCTCGCTGGTGGACGTGGAGCTGGGGCAGCCGCTGTTCACCGCCTACATCGCTGACCCGCGCAGCCAGTGAGCCGAGACGCCAGCAGAACAGCCGCAAACCTGCGATATTGCGGCAGCTTCTGCGGCCAGGCCTCAAGGTCGTTTGCATTCCACAGCTGCCGTCTGTGGTGAAGCCACGGCGATGAATTATGCATGTGCCTTGCGCTCGCTCGGGCCGAAGGCCAGCATTGATGACGTTGTGATGGTTGAATGATAATGACTGGTGACGTGAGCATCATTCCTTACGGTTTCGTGGCTTGGGCGTCAGAGTCACTGTTTAGGGGTGTGTCGGCAGTTTTTGGTGGTGTGATGATTCCTCACCAGTCGCGCGAAACACACGCAATGGATCCGTTATGATGCTCACAATGGGCGGTTACGATGCACTCTGGCCCTTTTGAATCATATTCCAGCGCCACTGGTAACTATACAGCACGCGTTCAAAGGCTGTCGGTCAAGGTATGACTTCGCGTTCAAAGGCTGTCGGTCAAGGTATGACTTTGGTTTCGTTTTTTGGTAGCTTACTTGCATCCGCAGTGAATGTGTTTTGACAAAGTAAACGAGCGAGACGTGAATTAGGACGCCAAGTTTGTGTGGTATTGCATTCATTGAATATAATAATACTTGGTGTTTAGTGTTTTACTGAGCTTTAGATCGTACGTTTTCCAGTCGCAGCTTTGTTCCTTTGGAAATGGGACTTACGTTTGCTCATGCCGTTTCCAGAACTGTGCGTCTCGCAACTCCATTGGCATTTTATTTAGGGAATATGTTAGCCCTTGGCAACATATAATGTGTGGACAGATTATCGAATAGGTGCGGTGCAATCGTACCGAACTTGAAACAAGCGAAAACGGTCGTGAATCAACGGAACAGGTTTAAAGTAACGGAGACATTTGGAAAAAGCTGGCAATAAGATAGCCCCGGACAATATAAGCACACGCGCAGGGGTGTAGTGTATGATCCTATTCAGTTGAGGGGGCTTCAGCCCCCCAACTTGGCTTCAGCTCTCCCCCCCCCCCCCCCAACTTGGACGAGGAAGTGGGTCAAATCAGTGGAGAAATCTGTATTTTGTGGATTTTGATGGTACTTTAAGCGATTTTTCCCAGCTCAGCCCCCCCCCCCAAAAAAAAAAACTTCTGGAGAAGCCGCGCCCCTGAACATGCGTATAGGAACATCACCCTATAACGTCCTGCCTAACCCTAAAGGCGGCCGCACACTAGGCCATTCGACCGCGATGTCCCCGCGTTTTTCCGCGAAGTTGCCGCGATTTTCCGCCAGTGCGACGGCTGAGCTTAGCAAATCGCGTCTCTGAACGCACTTCATTCGGCCGGCGGAGTAGCGTTGCGCCAGCATTTCGCCGCGAAAAAAAAACTGAGCATGCTCAATGCTCATCTTTTCCGCGACGGGATCGCTGAACTATGCAAGATATGGGAACGCATTTTGTACAGCATGTTCTTGCCGCTGTGAAATTTACATAGGCCCAACCGGTCCATTACTCCGTTACTAACGCAGTTACCTTTTTAGTAACGCGGTAACGGACTCGTTACATTTGTTTTACAGTAACGGACCAAGTAACAGAAGTTACTTTTGTGGTCAGTTACTTCGTTACTTTTAGTCAGTTACTCCGTTACTTTTTCCATATACTTGTTTCTCTTCACGCCCGGGCTTATTTGCACCAGCACAATCAATGCCTTACACACGTAAAATATCGAATGTCATATGGCGTAAAGGGCTGCCAAATATCGTACCTGTTGGGCTGTTGCTTAAAGGGATTATACGGGTTTCCGTCCTGAAAGTAAATGCACTCTTTTGCAGTTGTACGAGCTTTACACACGTTTAAGACATATAACAGGGACCTCAATGCTCATTTAGTACATTATTTCAGCAATTATCAGCGTTAAAACTTGGGCGTTTTTCGAGACTAGTATCAGATAACGAGTACTTGATCGGCACTACTGTCCACCACTTTTATCTTAAGATCAATTTTAGAGTTTTTAATGATCTGCAAGTACTACACTGGATCACACAATTATTATGCAATTCAAAACGGACGGGACTTTGTATTACTACACACTGTTCGTTGAGGTTGTGTGTTTGTGTGGTTTTCTTTCTCTGGCCTTTAGCGTTGAGAATTTGGTTGGTGGCGTATTAATTTGGCATGAAAATTCATGAAAAATATAGAATTTTATGGGAAAACTAGGTAACTGCTGCTATAGTTGGAACAAAACAAGTTAATTTTCTTTCAAATATTGCTTATTTTACCGGAAATATGCCATATGTGAGGTGTTTTTTATTAGCATAAAAGAGATGACTGGTTATGCCTCAGCTGGTCCTGCAGAAAATACGCGGTGGCATCACCGCGCACTTTGGAATGTCCTTACGTGCAGAAGAGGTAATTTCCAGAAAAATGTGGCTACCGTGGGACTTCTACCACCTTTATTAGTACGTTTTACTATGTAACTCAATTATTCTGGGAAAAACCCGTATAATCCCTTTAATGCGGCGCAATACGCAATGCCTGCGATAAAGGTACTGCTGTCTCACGATCCCAATGCCGCGAAACATTGACAATGTTCGTCAGCTGATATAAGCCGGCGGCAAGCTGGTGGCACTAGTTTATGATAAAGGCGAGCTTCGAGTAACGAGTAGCGAGCCTCTAAGAATTGCACGCATTGGAGGGGGGGGGGGGCGTATTCCCCCCTAAGATCTCGCCACCATAAGAGCTACAATAACGAAATGTATAGGGTAGGGAGATTCTGTAGGGAACTCTGTTTTGCGAAATTTGCATGACCCTAGGTCAATATCTTCGAGGTCAAATGGGGTCAAATATGCATATTTTGTTAGCACTTTGCTCCAGAAACCCCAAAGTATCTCGAGAACTATGATAGCTAAGAACAAACTTAAAAAAACCGATCGAAAGCTCTTGAAATATGCAATCGCCATGGTGTCCTCAAATTTTTGTTCAGGTCAATAGTTTAGGCTCCAGAGGTTATCAAAGGTAAAAAAGGCTATGTATGGTAAAACAGTGTTGTCGTTGTTTCGCAAACAACTTTTTACCTTATTGTAACAAAATGGTTATGACGCTCCGTTATGACCCTCTGTGACGTCACCAATGACGAGATATCCTTAGCCTTTTATGGTTCTGCCGAAGGGCGTCGCCGTAGCCTCTGCGCCTGCGTGGACTCTGACCGGCAGGTAGTGATCGTCCGCCGCCGGCCGCCGCTGGACAGTCTTGACTCCGCCGCGACCTGAAGTCGGCCCCGAACGCGCTGTCGCGTTCCCAACGGCGGACTACCGTTGCCGGCCAAATTGGCCTGGCTGTTTCTTCTTTCTGTTTCGGCCTCTCTTTAAATTAAAGGGACACTCCCACCTTAACATTAGTTTTGAGTTGAGATAGCCATGTTGTTGGATTTGCATTGAAATTAAGAAGGGTAGCAGTTAACACAACCACATAGGTCTAAGCAAAAATAATTTCGAGCTTGTTCTTGACAATTGTAACGAATAAACCCCACGTGTATTTCGCCATACCGGGCACAATATGCCACCCAGCGGGTGGCTGAGCGCACCAGTTGGTAGGAGAGGGTAAGAGCGTCTGTTTCTGTCTGGTTGAGTCCGAGTTTGTTTGCGATCCATTTGATGGCCCTGTATTTGTTGGAGCCGGGGTCTGGAAGGGTGAGATGGCTATGGCCCTGTTCTCCGGTGTAGCTACCTGAGCTAGCAGGTGATCCGCAGTGGTGGGTGACCATTCCAGCCCATCTGGTGTTAGAGAAACACTCTCGAACATCTCCGGGCACGACCATAGTAATGAGTCGGTGGTCTCGATCGCCAGCGTATAACTCCTTGAAGGTGGCATCGACCGAAGTGGTGATCCCAGCGACACATGGAAGTTCTCCGTGCTCGTCAGGTCCAATTCCATTACCTGCAGACACTGACTGGGCAGAGCTGCTGCGTCGCCCGAGTATGGGGCTGCCTCTACCGCCCTCCTCCTCTCCAAGTTCTCCTTCAAAATCAAACTGACCTGCTTGGCGTTCTTCGGCAGATAGGTTTCCGAGCTCAAGTTCCCGCCGTGATGTTGGATCCCTACCGAGTGGATATTCACCATTGGCAGGGTTGTCATCCACTGGACCACTGCTTCCCTGGTGACGAAGTTGCTCACGTTGTTCAGATGTATGGTGTACGTAGTCTTGTCCTGGTTGGTATTGATCAGAAAAATTTGTAGAGTCGGATTCTGGGATTTCAGTTTCTCTGCCGGGATAACTGGTAGGAACTGTAAAAATGGTGTCAACAGATCCACCGAAGCCGGAACCGTCAACGAAGTCGCGTAGGTCCTCTGGTGTATAAGAACCTCCCGCCTCGTTCCTCCCGGCTGGAAGCTGATGGGGGGCGATTGTACCGGATACGTCGAGATGGAGAGCATCCTGCTGGCCATACTGTAACAGATGAAGAGAAGGTGTCCGTAAGAAATAGTTTCTACCAGATGAAGTGAAGTGAGCGCAGGGAATAGTTTCTACCAGGTGAAGTGAATACATACATCAGCAATAGTCACCTACTAAAAAGAAATAATTTGAGCCACATCAACATCACGTACCTGAGTCATGAAGACACGAAGCTGGAGAGCTGTTCACAAGTGGAGGTCTGGCACAACACTGAGGAAACTAGAATGGTTATCCAGCATTCACCTACTTTTATATTATGATATGAGCCATACTTTTTGGGGGGCCGGGCCCGTACGGGCCCGGCCCCCCAAAAAGTATGGCTCATATCATAATATAAAAGTAGGTGAATGCTGGATAACCATTCTAGTTTCCTCAGTGTTGTGCCAGACCTCCACTTGTGAACAGCTCTCCAGCTTCGTGTCTTCATGACTCAGGTACGTGATGTTGATGTGGCTCAAATTATTTCTTTTTAGTAGGTGACTATTGCTGATGTATGTATTCACTTCACCTGGTAGAAACTATTCCCTGCGCTCACTTCACTTCATCTGGTAGAAACTATTTCTTACGGACACCTTCTCTTCATCTGTTACAGTATGGCCAGCAGGATGCTCTCCATCTCGACGTATCCGGTACAATCGCCCCCCATCAGCTTCCAGCCGGGAGGAACGAGGCGGGAGGTTCTTATACACCAGAGGACCTACGCGACTTCGTTGACGGTTCCGGCTTCGGTGGATCTGTTGACACCATTTTTACAGTTCCTACCAGTTATCCCGGCAGAGAAACTGAAATCCCAGAATCCGACTCTACAAATTTTTCTGATCAATACCAACCAGGACAAGACTACGTACACCATACATCTGAACAACGTGAGCAACTTCGTCACCAGGGAAGCAGTGGTCCAGTGGATGACAACCCTGCCAATGGTGAATATCCACTCGGTAGGGATCCAACATCACGGCGGGAACTTGAGCTCGGAAACCTATCTGCCGAAGAACGCCAAGCAGGTCAGTTTGATTTTGAAGGAGAACTTGGAGAGGAGGAGGGCGGTAGAGGCAGCCCCATACTCGGGCGACGCAGCAGCTCTGCCCAGTCAGTGTCTGCAGGTAATGGAATTGGACCTGACGAGCACGGAGAACTTCCATGTGTCGCTGGGATCACCACTTCGGTCGATGCCACCTTCAAGGAGTTATACGCCGGCGATCGAGACCACCGACTCATTACTATGGTCGTGCCCGGAGATGTTCGAGAGTGTTTCTCTAACACCAGATGGGCTGGAATGGTCACCCACCACTGCGGATCACCTGCTAGCTCAGGTAGCTACACCGGAGAACAGGGCCATAGCCATCTCACCCTTCCAGACCCCGGCTCCAACAAATACAGGGCCATCAAATGGATCGCAAACAAACTCGGACTCAACCAGACAGAAACAGACGCTCTTACCCTCTCCTACCAACTGGTGCGCTCAGCCACCCGCTGGGTGGCATATTGTGCCCGGTATGGCGTCAGCTGGTGTAGGGTATATTCTCCTGCCCATACTGCAATGAAATTTGTAAAGAGAATACTATCCCATCTGAGCAACTGTGTGGGTGACCAGGTAGACGGTGGTCTGACAAACATGCCCACAGACTGTAACCCTACATCAGAAGACGCCAACCACATGGCACCGGAGCAGAGAAGAAACACGAGAAAGAAGAGATCGGCAACAGAGGATGTAGAGGTGGACTACATCCAAAAGCTGGTAAAACGCCACAAAGCCAATTCAGTTGGAAGTTTCATGAAGAAGCTAACAGGTGAGGAGTTTAGACGCCTGTATAGCCTGACGCCGGCCTTTAAAGACAGGGTGCGGACAGTGATATCATTCGAGCAGACCAAGAAAGCAGAAAAGCTGAAAAACACAGCGTTCTGGGAGGTGTTCTACAACGAAGTAGGAGATGATATGGTGAGTCCCATGTCCGACAACGAAGCATGGCTCACCATCATGTTAAAAAAAAAACGGGATTGATATCCCAGAGTTCCTGGCGTGGGTTGAGATCATTGCTGACAAGATGCTAACGAAAGTGAATACGCTTCTGTTATTCGGAAGAACGACCACTGGAAAGACGCTAGTGCTGAACACATTGCTCGCCCTCAAAAATCCCACAAAATTGTCTGCCATGAACTCTTCTAGTTCATTCTACCTGGCCCAACTTTTGGAAGCAGATATTGGGGTTATGGAAGAGATAACCGTGAGCGAGGTCAACAAGGACGACTTTAAGAAACTGTTAGGCGGTGAACCCATGCATGTCGCAGTCAAGTATCAAAACACTCCTGACCAACTTGACCGAGTGGCGATATTCGCCAGTACCAACAACCGCCTAGCAGGTTTCTGTGCCGAGTCGGACCGAGACGCCATCCAGAGCCGCACCAAGACCTTCACATTTACGTGTGAAATCAAGAGTAGAGGAGACAGGAGCAACATCGGGCCAGTCCTATCTGGCCCACCCGGCACCATCGTGCCGGAGGACTGGTGGCGCATGTACCTACGCCACTACAAGGCTATAAATGCCCACGTCGCGGATATCACAGGTCAGTATGCCATGGCTTCTATAGAAGAGTGGCCCATCAGAAAGGTACGATGTCATATTATGATTTGTCTAGCCATGTTACAGCACCGTCCACTTGGTCGCCCACACAGTTGGTCACATGAGTCAGGATCCTCTTCACGAATTTCATTGTAGAATGGGCAGGAGAATATAACCGACACCAGCTGATGCCATACCGGGCACAATATGCCACCCAGCGGGTGGCTGAGCGCACCAGTTGGTAGGTGAGGGTAAGTGCGTCAGTTTCGGCCTGGTTGAGTCCGAGGCGGGTGGCAATCCACTTGAGTGCCCGATATTTGTTGGAGCCTGGATCGGGAATTGTGATATGGCTGTGTCCGTGCTCCCAGGTGTAGCGACCTGAGCTAGCAGCTGATCCGCTATGGTGGGTGACCAAGCCAGCCCATCTGGTGTTGTTGAAAGCCTCTCGAATATCTCCGGGTGTGACCAGAGTGACGAGTCTATGGTCTCTATCTCCGGCGTATAAGTCCTTGAAGGTGGCATCGACCGTAGTGGAGCACCCAGACTTGCATGGAAGTTCTCGGTTGTTGTCAGATCCAGTTCCATCACCTGCAGACATTGAGATGGAAGAGCTGCTGCGTCTCCCAAGTATGGGGCTGCCTCTACCGCCCTCCTCCTCTCCAGATTCTCTTTTAGTATAAGACTGACCTGTTGAGCGTTCTTGGGTAGATAGGTCTCGCTGCTCAGGTTCCCTCCATGGTGCTGGATTCCCACCGAATGAATGTTGACCTGAGGAAGAGATGTCAGCCATTGCACCGTCGCCTCCCTCGTTACGAAGCTGCTGACATTGTTCAGATGCACAGTGTAGGTCGTCTTGTCCTTGTTTGTGTTCATTAGAAAGATTTGAAGAGATGGGTTCTGTGTCTTGAGTTTGTCTGCTGGAATAACTGGCAGGAATTGTAAGAATGGGGTCAGCAGATCCACCGATGCCGGAACCGTCAATGAAGCGCAGTAGGTCCTCTGGTGGATGAGCACCTCCCTCCTGGTTCCGCCCGGCTTGAAACTGATGGGTGCCGATGGTACCGGATAGGTTGAGATCGAGAGCATCCGAGTCGCCATACTGTAACAGATGAAGAGAAGGCAGCCGTAAGAAATAGTTTTTACTAGATGAAGTGAAGTGAGCCTAAGAAATAGTTTTTACTAGGTGAAGTGAATACATGAAGCAGCAACAGTCATCTGCTAAAAACAACTATTTTCAACCACTTCATCATCACTTACCTGAGTCATGAAGAGTAACGATGCTGGAGAGCTGTTCACGGTACGAGTGCCAACACTAGACTGAGAAAACTAGAATGGTCATCCAGCAGTCACCTACTTTTATATTATTATATGTGCCAGTGTTTTTGGGGGGCCAGGGCCCGTACGGGCCCTGCCGCGGCGTACGCCGCGGGCCCCCCCCAAAAACACTGGCACATATAATAATATAAAAGTAGGTGACTGCTGGATGACCATTCTAGTTTTCTCAGTCTAGTGTTGGCACTCGTACCGTGAACAGCTGGAGATGTTCAGGGGCCCTTCTGACCCACCTAGGGGCCCTTTTGGTCTGGCCAGGGGCCCCTCTGACCTGCACAGGGGCCTTTTTAACTTCCCAGGGGCCCTCTGGTCTGTCCAGGGGCTCTACAACCTGCTCAGGGGCCCTTATGGGCTGGCAAGGGACTGCGCTGGCCGCTTTGTCGCCCTGACGACATGATCAGGGGCCTCTCGACCTGCCCAGGGGCCTCTCGACCTGCCCAGGGGCCCCTCTGTGCTGGCTAGGGGCCATTCGACGTGTTCAGGGGGCCCATTCGACGTGCTCAGGGGGCCCTTTGTCCCGCCCAGAGGCCCTTTCGGTCTGTCCAGGGGCCCCTCTGCATGCACATGGCTCTTTTGAACGCCCAAGGGGCCCTCTGGTCTTTTAGAGAGGGCCCTGATGGCCCTAAAGGGCCTCTGAAGTCCTCTAAACTCTCTAAAGACCACGCTTCGCGTGGTAAAGAGCCCATGATACCGCGCTTCGCGCAGTCTCGTCGGCCCTTTTCGGCGCGCGCAGCGCGCCGAAAAGGGCCCTCGCGTGCCGAAAAGGGCCCTCGCGTGCCGAAAAGGGCCCTCGCGTGCCGAAAAGGGCCCTCCTGGCCTCCAGGGGGGGGGGGGGGGGGGGGGGGGGGGGGGGGGGGGGGGCGGGGCGCCGCCCCCGCCGCCCCCCCCCCCCCCTTGGCTACGTGCCTGATAAAATAGATGATTATGTTGTGGTACTTGTTTTGAAAATCACATCAAGAGCACGGGGTGGAGAATCGTCGCAGTGATATATACAAGATTTGTTTGTATTTGAATCGCCAGAATTGTCTGACAAAAATTGTGCCAAACTTTGGCAGCCGTAAAGGATTTATCTATAGCTCTATTTAGCTCAATAATGACGTCATCAACCCAAATTTTACAAACTTAATTATTATAAATTGAGTGAAGTTTTCGAGAGAAAAAATATCACCATCGTTTTCAGCAGCACTTACTTCATGTTTTCGGGTACAACCCGCGTATATTTGACAACTTTCAGAAAGGTGGCAATGTCCCTTTAACGCTTGGGGGACCCGCGGAGACGTTCGTGACGAGAGCTATCCAGGAAACCCCTGGGATCAACTGGCAAACCTTAAGGCAAAAGCTAAGGGCCAGGTACAGCGAGCTAACGGACTCGTTTGTCGCGAAAGAAAGATGCCGTCTCATCAAACAGAGAAAAGGGGAGTCAGTACACAATTTTGCTGACCGTCTCATGTCGGCTGCCACAGAGGCATTCGACACCATCAACAACCTGATGTGCAAACAACGCTAGTAGAAATATTTCAGAAAGGGGTAGTCAATGATCATTTGGCACGTGGACTTATCAGAAAACAATTTTGGAAGTTTGGATGCTGCAGTAACGTACGCGACCGAAGAACAGAGAGCTATCAGGACATTTGAAATGTGTCGGAACCACCAAACCCCCGTAGACGAGCCCATGGAAGTGGATGTGGTCAGAGAGCGAGGACGCTGCAAAACTCGACGGAATCCAAGCGAACTTAAAATCACTCACAACACAACTGGAACGCGTCTCTCGTCAAGTCAACTCCCACCGTCCAAACCAGCCACCCCGCCGTTCCCAGACAGTTCCGCCGCGTCCAGCGGTAACACGTCATCCATACCTCCGCCGTACAACCCCCGACGACCCCCTCCCCCTGTCCGAGCCGACCGGCAGTGCAACTGCAAGGTCACCCTACCGGCCCAGTCCGGCGACGCGACCTGGCTACGTGCCAACGCAGCCACGGGGTCCGTACCCAGCGACCCATAACGGTGCCAATCGTCACCGGTGGACATCGGACCAGGGTAATAGAACAACGGGTAGAACAGTAAGGAATTTAACGCCCAAATTAATGAGACAAGATATAATTTTCCTGGTAATTGTTTTGTCTATTATAAATTGACAGTATTGTTTGTTATCAATAACTTGTATTTTCATAGATTATATCTTCATTTAGTTAATTTAATTCCACCAAATACACGACGTAGTAGTCGAAGTAGTGTATATTTCAGTACCTGTAGTGCAACTGTAGTGTATTTGGAAGCGGTCACGAAAACTCAACTATAACGCGCGAAATACATTCGTTGTTTTGAGATATAAAAATACATGATGCGCGAAATACATTCGTTGTTTTGAGATATAAAAATACATGATGAGCCATCCATGATCCTGCGGTAGGCACGTTGGTAGGTGGTCACCTACCTAAATCCTAAATAAAGTAGTTTGTGGGTATGTTGTGACTATTTCTTGTGAAAACACATAATAACGAGATCATAGTTTTGATATTGTTAAATACTGCTGAATGTTTCGATTGAATGGCTTTCTTAGGCCAGGCCCAATGCTAGCAATGCTCCTGGTGCAGGCTCAGACTCTGACCGTGC
>JAXIVJ010011285.1:0-35000 GCA_036785665.1 Chirona hameri
TGAAATCAGCAAAAAATTACGTATTTGCTAATTAAAAAGCCAAGAAACCTTTACGAAAGAAAGTTTATTAATCACCATTCATCCATAAAGAAGCAAACTCCGATTAGTTTGTTTTATTGTTTTATACTTTTTGTGTATTTCGCCGCAAAAAAAACGCACACTCTTTTGCCATTCTGGGTTCTCCCTTGTATCTGGCCTTAGATCAGGCATTTGACACATATTTATTATTTGGATGGCTGGCATGATGGACATTATTGTCAAAAGTTGTGTTAAAATGTTCAATAACATGCCAAATATGTATTTTAGTGGTCAAATGAATAATTAAAGTAGACAAGCTTTCGACATCACTGTCATCATCAGGTCTGATGATGACAGTGATGTCGATGAGACCTGATGATGACAGTGATGTCGAAAGCTTGTCTATTTTAATTATTCATTTGACCACTAAAATACATATTTGCATGTTATTGATAATTTTAACACAACTTTTGACACATATGCCATGGTTTCAGCCACGGTGATCCGTGGAAAACCAAGCTTCTGTCTGATGAATTCGTTAGTTCTAGGAACATAGACTACCCAAAACCACCTTCATCACATCACACGACGAACCGGGGGAATATCGGCGAAGCAATATTTCTCTCCTTCGTAAAGTTTTAGCTGTGTGTGTCCTCTGGGGTGGCCCTTGGCCCCCCAAAGGCGCCCTCGGGCCCCTACAGCCATATTTCGATCGTATAACCGATTTCACCGCATATCTGACGAATAAATTTAGGGCTGTGTGCCATCATTTGGCCGACAAGACCGATGATGAATGGGTCTCTCGAAAACATTCCGACGTTGAGCCGATATTAGCCCGATGCTTGGCAGGACGACGGCCCGAGTTTCATGTATTTCGTTCGAAATCAATGTGCCACATTTACGTGGGATGAGCATCATTCGAAAGTAAAAAAACGTTCAAAACGAATAACAATTATTTCAGTTATTAACGTCTAACCGCAATATGTGAGATGAGTTGTACAGTAATCAGCAATCAACGGCAACAACCATGGTAACAACTATTCTTAGTTTTGGTGCCTCGTTTTCCATTCAAGGGATACCATTTTCCATTGCAAGGCAAACCTATTGCATGGGTTGGATCTGCACTGATTAATACGATAATTTGATGAGTTACTAATAGTAGGTCAACTATTTTATTAATTAAATTTGTTTTTTTTAGTCGAGAATGAAACGTCTCACAAAATGTTAACTAATGTTTTTGTTTTATTGTGTAAGGGATATTATGGCTCAAATTGAGCCCTTGATCAACCATGGGCGCATCCGGAACGTCCAAAAACGTCGTTTGAAGAACTGTCTCAAAACTTGTTCGACTTTGTGTGCTTTTGCAAACAAAGTCGTGTCGTGCTGAGTCGAGGGTGGGGCATTTTAGGGGAGGTTGGGTTGGGACGCCCCTGATTTTTTTTCCTTTCGAGAATTGACGGCGTGCAGCACCACCGTTTCTGGCACAGCTGTTTCGGCATGAACTGCGCACCTTAAAGGGAAATAATGACCTTTTCCCACAAAAATGGAGTTAGCACTTGCAATCGCCAGACGAGACCAAAATATATTGTAAATTCATCACATTGTGCATGAAAACTTTCCTACCGAAAGATATTTCAAGTTATAGTGATAAGCGTTCCCACACTTTTAACGATCGGTACTTGCAAGTACTTTTGGTCCTCATCAACTGCGGGCTTTTCCCCGTATTGCTTTTTTACGCAATGGAGTGGAAATATATATTGTGCGTTCTGCTTGTTGTGATTATATGCCCGGCGATCTTCTAAAACTAACAGCGATTGGAAAAGTGGCAATAAAATCGGAAGCTCATCGATGCACATCAACGGCGGCATAGTTAGTGGTTGCGACCCTCAATTTTTGAAAATCGATTAATTTGTTTTCAACATTAGGAGTTGTGTATAATTTGTCTGTGGCTGTATATAACACTATGCTTTATATATCATGAAAAATAAAAATAAAATCCCCAAAAAAATAACAAACAATAACACAAAAACTGGCAATTAATTCGGAAGCTCATCGATGCACATCGACGGCGACCTATTTAGCGTCGGCGATTTGTTTACAAAGTCATTGTCATGCTTCTCGGCGCACTTAACCATTGTGGCGAGTTGTTCCTGATAAGTATAACCCAAGTCCCGTAGCAGGCTTCATTAATGACGTCACTGGTGCCATTATTGTGTAGCATTGCAAAATGTATCTGATTTTGAGTTGAAAGCTAATTAAAGACTTATTCAAATTATTGTTTTTAAGTTTGAATTTTCTTGTTAATCATTATTAAAGGTATTTTATCACTGTATTTCATAGTAGTTGACACTTCAGAAACATATGACGTAATAATATTGTATCCAATATGCATTTCCCTCGCCTTCTGCTATTGTGGCGCAGTGCCGAGTGCTTTGCGAATACTTGCTTGCCTGGGGTTCAAATCATTCCGCCATTATTTCATTCGAGTTGGTATAGTTTGCATGTTGTTGTTATTCATGACTTATACTGATAGTCAGTCATGCATCACGGATGCTTCACGGATTGCTTCACGGATCAGTTTGATCGGAAACGTCACAGAGCGTCCAAAAATGCCGCACTCGATGTAAACAATGGTAGGGAAGGACGAATTTGTCAATGACTTTCATGAAGTACACAAGGTACTTGTTTTGTATTTTTTCCAAACTTACAACTTTGAATTTGGGAATAATTGTATTTAATTCTTAAATTTAAATAAAATAATTTTAGAACCATCACGGTAGCTTAAGAAATTGTTGCTAACAAAATAAAAAGGTCATTATTTCCCTTTAAGTAAACATTTTTACTAGGGTCATCTCAGGTGAGGTCACCAGGTCACATCAAGTGGCCCCACCTCCAAAGAAGTTTGTGGTCGAGCCACAGTGACTGAGCGATGTAACAATTTCGACATGAATTTAGACGAGCTATCTAACGGTATTTGTGGATTTTTCCTAATTCCCATTGGAGACGAGTTCGGGGGTTGGGGCGTCAGATGCCTCCCTAGCACGACTGAGCTGACACCGAGCGCCGGCAGGGCGCGGGTTAAGAACTGCTTTAAAACAAATTCTCCCTTTTATAAGCTGCTTAGATCTTCCTTCAGGAAATGTGTTAATGTTCGACCGATTTAATTGTATTGGTAAAGCTATGGCGCCGGTGGACGCCTTCGCTCCGTTCCTGTTCGGTCCCCCAAATCGTTTTCAAAAATCGACATCACAGGTGTGGACCTTCGATAATGGGCGTGTTTAAATTGAACAGGTTTATTTATCTTCATTATTGTATTTTTCTACTATTTTATTTCTGTTTTACACTTATGTTTGCCGTTATTCCACTTACAATGTATCAATACTTATGCATAGGTACGCTTAATCAAGGACGTAGCAAGGGGGGACACGGCCATAGCCCCCCTCCGTGCAAACCAATTTATACTTGGTGAAATGCGATTTTTTTATGACGACTCGACCCCCCCCCCCCCCCCCTCTACCCCCCCCCCCCCCCCCCACCCCCCCCCCCTCTCCCACCGGTCAACAAAATTTGGCTGAGGAGCGAAATATGATTATACCACTGACGTGCCCTCCCCCTGATAAAAAGCCTGGCTACGTGCCTGCGCTTAACCATATCTCTTAGCAGCATATTTTTCACATTGCCCCCCCCCCCCAAGTGATAATTCCTTAGCCTAGGCCCTGCCTGAAGGCGGCACCTGGCCAGGGGCGGCACCTGGCCAGGGGCGGGACCTAGCCTGAGGGCGGCTCCTGATCTGATTGCAGCAAATGACAGATATCAAACCCCGTAAGCATGTCTATTTCCGCGCCTTCGGCTCGGAAATTGATCTGCTTACGAGGCCCTTAGCGCCTTCGGCGCGGAGGGGGGGGGGGGGGCGGCGGGGGGCGGGCGGCCGCACCCCGCCGCCCCCTGTATCCGCCCGCAGGGGAGGGGGGTGGCCGTCCTCCGCCGCCCGACCCTGTATCCGCCCCCTGCTCTAGAAGGCTTGGTTCGGAAGAAAAGGCAGAGGGGCACCAAGGGAATGGTACAATATTTATTTCTGTTTCGAAAATGAAAAGCAGTAGTTTTCGTTCAAATCATGTATTTTTAGTCAATATTTACCTATGTCAGAATTAATATCACAATGTATACTTTGGGAGCGGACAATTCACTCCTCAAATGTGGAGTGAGAAGTGGAAAATTATGCACATTTGGGTGTCATTTCCCACCCAAATCGACACATTTGGGGACACTGTGCTCTTAGTATAACCCAGCGGGCCCCAGCGCACAACACGTAAATCGTACCACATGAGTATAATGAATAGCATGTGTTGATTTTAATCCTCTTCGCGATTATGTGCTGACAGTGAAACAAAAACTGGCACAGATTGTGGGCATCGTACGTCATCATCAAACGAATCAGCTATAATTACCACTTAGTTGCTCAATCGCAATTACCCCGCCCGAAGGCTGTATTACCCCTAGTGGGGTAATTGCCCCTATTTGAAAACCATTGCCCTAAGGGTTACAGGGTTGCACAGGCAGAGATGTACGAACGTCACAGAAGTGGGGGATCCTGTGAAACTTTGATCTCGTATTTAGCGAAACCAAAATCCCCTATGCAAGATTTATTTGCAGCAGGGGTGACGCCACCGGTGGGACTTGGGGAGGGGGCTCCAGGATGGCTCTGGTCCAGCTCCAGGCCCCCCAGACTAGCAGGATTTTAACATTAGCCGTATGGGAGTGTGTGTGTGGGTGTGGGGGGGGGGGGGGCACCTCCCCCCTCTAAAAAAACGCCTGGCTGCCCTCTACTCAAAATTCTGTGGCGACACCCCTGCTTTGCAGAGTTGGACTCTTTCTACCTACTGAGAAGTAATAACAAAATAATAAATAGCATAGATTACCTACTGAGAATACAGGTCGCATAGGATCAGTCATACATTCAGAAAAGACGCAATTCGGGAATTTGAACAGGAAAAATTTGCGCGCCTTCGGCGCGCATTTTAAGGCTTCAAACATTTCGGTGCCCTCTCTCTTCTCTTCATATCTCCTTCTGCGTGACAGATAAAATTAAATGCAACTTTTGTGATTCCTCAGACAAATACAGTTAATGTGCCGTACGTGAAACCCGAAAGTACAGCAAGATTTGGCAGGTGGATGTCCAAAGCCTATCATCGGACAAAATGTGTAGGTGCCCCCCCCCCCCCCAGTCAAAATCTCTTACAGGAGGCCCTGTCACACACACACACACACACACACACACACACACACACACACACACACACACACACACACACACACACACACACACACACACACACACACACACACACACACACACACACACACACACACACACACACACACACACACACACACACACACACACACACACACACACACACACACACACACACACACACACACACACACACACACACACACACACACACACACACACACACACACACACACACACACACACACACACACATACACACACACACACACACACACACACACACACACACACACACACACACACACACACACACACACACACACACACACACACACACACACACACACACACACACACACACACACACACACACACACACACACACACACACACACACACACACACACACACACACACACACACACACACACACACACACACACACACACACACACACACACACACACACACACACACACACACACACACACACACACAACCTACTACCTGCAAGCCATGACAACTGAGGACTATGCCACAGCACGACTTATGGGGACCCCATGAAGAAGTCATCGCAGTAAATCCAAATTGAGTGGCATTGTACTGAAATATTTATCAATAAAGATTGTCTGTTCAAATTTGGGGAATGTTGTCTTGCGCCTGTGTAACCAACATTTCAAAGAACGAGGACATGACCGATATCCGAGTACCGGAATGTAAGGTGAACCATGACATGAGGGGACCATGTGTAAAGCTTACTCAAGTCAAGGAAGGTAACAAGCGAGGACCATAATTTTGTCTTAGTACACATTCGCATACAGCGTTGCAATTAGTCCATCACTAGTCGTCATTATGGCCGGAATCGGCTAGCGATTTAGCCACCCAGCGTTATATATCGAATATCTTGGCGATTCTCAGGCAATGATCAATGATATGGCTGCTCTATCTACTTCAGCCGGTGAAAACTTCCAATAAATACTTGCCGACACAAGACATGGAAGTCCAGTACATCAGTGGGCTCCGATAATGACAAAATGTCAGGAATAGCGATGCGCGATCCTGCCATTTCCAACTTTCTGAATTTTGTACTAAAACTAAAACTGGTGAACTCAATATTGACTCGACCTAAAATGGTCTAAGTACTTTCGATGGAGCTTGTCTCGGGCTATCGAACGTTTTTGTTTGTTTTCGCTTGTCGCTGCGTTCCTTGGTTCTCGAGATCTTGGGAGGCTCGGGTATCCGTTCTCCCCGTGGGTTCGAAGTTAGCGTGGACCCCGGCGGTGCGCGTGTTAAAGCATCATAGGAATGCATTTTACATTCCTCCGTTTATAAAATAAATTCACCATAACCTGTTGTCTATTAAATATATTTTGTCGTTTTGTATGCCGTCATTCGATAGTAGGGGAGACCGGGGCTGGATGTCTAACCGTCGACTCGTGAAATATATTTGAAATCGGACACTTCTGTAGGAAAAATGTGGTTTTCCCCACCAAAATACATATTCATTTGTACTCTAATGAAGTATAAATAGGTACAGCGACAATTTGAAGACAGCTCTGCAAGTGATGCATTTAATCCCGCTACCAGGGCAGGCTGCATCTACCCCCTGGAACGTATAAAATTAATGGCAAAAGCGTACTCATGTTGAAAAACTTTGTATTGGTCTCTGTATTATATATCAATTACATTCCCTAGTATAGCATATTTAACCCTATTTGTAACAGGGGGGGGGCGGATTCCGCCCCCCCCCCCCTCTCATGTTTTTCGCAGATATCTCCAGAACGGCCGGGAGCAGGCCCATGAAATTTTTAGACTTTTCATAGAATTGAACTCCGCATTTGGAGTCAAAATTTTGAGTTCTTAACCTGAACAGAGGCGGTTCCAGGGCACAGTTTTGGGTGGGTTCGGAGGCGACATTTGGCGATAATACGGAAATGCGATCTTTACGGTTTCTTCCTAACTGCATCAAGTATGAAGGCGTTACATCGGCTTACGGTGATTGCAACAAGTGCAAATTAGTTGATGTTAATTAAATATCATAAAAATTGCATGGCAGAGGCGGTTTCAGGGGCTTGAAAAGGGGGGGGGGGTTCCAGGAAGTATTCAATGCTTGGCGGGAAGCCAATAGAGCAATGTAAGGGTCATTTATAGCTATCAAAATGTTAAAGATAGCTTCTGCTTCCATTATTTGCATAATTTATTACATATAAAGTTTCAGGGGCGTATTCCGGAACATGAAAAGGGGGTGACTGGCATGGTGATGACGATATGCCAGCGATAACGGCGCAATATACGTTTAGCTTATAATAATATATGCACATATAAGACCAGAAAAGGGAATAAAGTCATTTTTTGCAGAGACGCGCTCAGGAATGGAAGAAAGGGGGTCATATTATTGCAAGGAAACTAAGAGGCATGTGCGTACAATGACATAACATACCGCAGTTTTCGGATGAAACACGCACCACAGGCTACTCTACGAACGATTATAAGATAATAGGCGAGTCCAGGTAGGGTAAAAAGGGGGGTAAGCAATGTTAATTGAATTTGTAAGTAAAATCGTCACTGCTGACTAGTTAGTATCATAATAGCGGATAATATACTTACCAAAAGGTCTTGCGCCGCCCCAGTTTGGATCCTGGATACGCCTATGATGAAGTACAACATGCAAAAAGGAACTATCTACGATCAGTAACATATTTATAGTGCTGGGTAGCAACTTGTCTGCGGTTAATACTTTTTCCCAATTTTACCCCCTTTTTCACTAACCTGGTACCGCCTATGGCAAAAAATATGATTTATAACTGTTTTTCTAATGTCTCAATCACATACCATTTCATTTATAAAAAAACAACATCAACAAATGGTTTTATTACGCATTTACTTCACCCCCTTATTGAGTGAACTGCACACGCCTATGATTTTTGAATTTTCAAACGTCACCGTCATATATCAATTTCCAATTCAATCTCTATCGATTCCCATTAGTTGTGTTAAAATCAGTCGATAAACATGAAAGCTATGTTGGATCAAAAATACCACTAAAATTTGTAGTTTTTGCCCCCCTGTTGCCCCCCTATCCCAAATTTATATCTTTTTATTATTTATAAATGTAGATCGTGTTGAGGGGAACCAAACACCGTTTCATTTTTGAAAATCGGACGGGTAGATCTCGAGATCTCCGGGGAGCGGAATCCGCCCCCCCCCCCCCCCCTGTTACAAATAGGGGTAGCCAGGAGCCTGTTACAAATAGGGTTAAACACCATATTATATGATTTACTAGATATTCCACGCTATTAATTAATGTTCGTTGATTATGTCATATTAACCTAACGTTACAACCTGCCCCTTCAAAAACGCTACAACTTGCCCCATGCCCACTTTGATTTGTTTTGAGCGCATAAAATGGTGGAAGTTTAAGCAGTTCAGACAAGATTTTTTTACGCGTTTTACGTTTTAACGCCAGAAGTATATGCTACTATAAGATTAAGCCCGTTTCACCACAACTGAAGTTGCAAAGAGTCCGCTAGATTTTGTATTGATTGGCAAATATTAACTTTCTTCCTCAAAAATCACTCTTTCGGCGTCTGTCAGATCACCCATGCTGGTAATATTGGTTTGTGTGGACATGAGAGTTCCTTGTTATTTCGTGGACGTAAACGCCTTCCCACATAGCTCATCACCACCTAACGGGATCTGTTACATATTACTACGACAAGTCAAGACAAGTCTGGGCCACACTCTGATGGTTGCCAAATGCAAAAAATAAATATGCAAATACAATAGAAGATTTTCAGATCAATCCATGGACACCGGTCAAGGTCAAGCGCCCAATTCGTGGAAAAATTGGGCGATTGTGCTTGATCCACGAATTGGGCCCTTGTGCATGCATATTGGCTAATGGCCGACTCAAACGGCAATCAGGTCTTACCGTGTTCGTAATGCTGTATTTTTTGTTGTCGACAATTTCGACTTGGTTCCTGAATTGTATGGACCCCAGGGCCCAGGGGATTCATGAACATTAACCCTATTCCCTGCGGGTGGCCAGAATTACGCTAACCTGCGGGGGCAGATTCTGCCCCCCCCCCCCCCGAGATCTCGAGAACCGCTCGGCCGATTTTAATACAGAAAACTTCATTCGATTCGTCATTACAAGATCTTTCGTTTTGGACTCAGACATTTATTTTTTGTTTACAAATGGGGGGGGGGGGGGGTCAGGGGGCAAAGAATATGACAAATTTGGGTGTTTTTTTAAAGGTCATTGCGGCGATGTGGTTTGACAGATTGTCATGCTCCAAACGTTTTTGAGCTTCAAATGTACTGGTCTTTATTATATTAAAAGACAGATACCACAATTAAAAATCATAGGCGTATTCAGGAGATGTAAAATGGGGGGATTTTCTGATAACGAATATGTGCTGTTCGTCATTGTTTGGGACGACACGAACGCCACATTGGGCATTATTTGCTGTAATTTGTTCAATATAAAATATTGCGCATAGGTGAATCCAGGAAAACAACGTGGGGGGGGGGGGGCGGCACTATGCGCGTAACGCTTTTTATCATCTTATTAATTTGAAGTTGGACCTAACTTGAAGGCGGGTATCGCCTCCCATTTTTTTTTGTACCTGCGTGCGCCTCTGCCCAAAAGTATGTATAATCCCAGTATTTATGATGCATATTGCATTGCAAATGTTTCTGACGCATTTATTGCACCGCAAAAAAAACGAAAAAAGTATGCGCCTCACAACCGCATTCGTAACACCCTCCCCAAAACGGAGCCAGGCACCGCCTCTGCTAGACCGATTTTTCAAAAAATTTACACATGTGTCATTTAATTTTGAGAAAAGTCACAAAGTTTCAAGACGCTAGGCCTAACGGTTTAGAAGCGGCAAGTGAAAACCCACCAGGGGGGGGGGGCAGAATTCGCCCCCGCAGGGAATAGGGTTAATGTCCATGAATCCCCTGGATCCTGTCCATTAATTTATTCCTGAACCAAAATAGACTAAGGAGACCAGTGGCGGCGGATCGTATTTTCGGATGTGGGGCAAAGAAACCCAGGGGGCCCCCCTCGGCCAAAGGATCCACGGCCAAATGTCCCCCCAAACAAACAAACAAAAAAATTGCCGCGAAATGGTATCTCCTCGGATTTAGGTCACTATATTTTGCAGGCCCCTAAATGGTCGCCAAAAAACGTCGGACAGGCCCATATTGAAGTCGCAGGCCTTCTGAGTGCCCCCTGAGGCCTACCGAGGGTCCCCCTCAGGCCGACTGAGGGCCTTCTATCGGCCTTAGAAGGCCCCTCAGGCTGGCTGGGGGCACATCGGGGCCCTGGGTCATTGTTTCGGTCAAAAATAAGAAAATCGAACCAACTTCTTGGAGGGACCCTCCTACAAATGTATTGCGGGGGGGGGGGGGGGCAAAATCATATGTTTCCTCCCCCAACTTCTTGAGTGGGGGGTTAGCTGCCCCCCCCCCTATCGCCGCCACTGAAGGAGACTTCATAATCAGGTCGGGTGACGCAACCTCAAAACAAGTTTACTGTCGTACCACAGCCACAGTTTTTGGCCGATAGCGGTTTTAAACTTATAATATTTTATTAGGCCATAGGTACCTACCTAAAATTCGTATCTCTCATATTTTCTATAACGGTGACATAATATCAGGTCGATGACGTGACCTCCCAATTATGCCAATGGGAAAAATTGCAAATGTTTCCTATTCAGAGAATACGCATCAGATCAGGTCAATTCGGTCAGGATCATGTGATTATAGCTCATTATTGATGACCCAAGTATAATTTTTGCAATGAGTGTGACCCTTACAAGGTCTGAGGTCACCAACGTTTTTATCAATAACTTTTGATCGAATAAAGATAGCTACATATGTGAAACCAGTGTTCGCCACGAGCCCACCAACTCCCAGCCCTGCCCGGCTCAGGCCCATGAACACCAAGCCCAGGCCCGGACCAGGCCCGGTCAAATTCATAATATTGAGGCCCAGGCCCGGTCCGGCCCGTTCAGATTAAGCATATAATTATTTTCACAAAATTTGCAATCATTATCCTAGCATATTTACTTGTATACTATAAATGTGAAACAATGAACCAACTATGCTAACCCAAAAAAAGCCACAGCCACAGCAACAGTGTGTTTCTGTGTAAGTGAACTGCTGGTAAAAATATTTTAAAGCTGACTTGAGCTTGCCCGCATTACTTCAAAATGATCAGCCCAGGCCCGTCCAGAGCCCGGTGATTTCCTTAAAAGGAATTGGTCACCTTGAAAGTTGTCTTGAAGTTCAACCATACGGTGCATCTTGAGCTCAAAACTACGAATATGACTTTGGTTTGGACAACTGATGGAGATATGTGGGGAAAGAAGTAAGTTTCTCTTTCTATTTCACGAGAAATCGTACGATAGCAGCTGGCGTTACGGCTCCCCCGCTCCGCCTGACGCCAAGTACAGTCTCTGACAAGGGGCCGCCGCGCCGCCCGGGCGGCTGAGCAGTTATTAACGAGGCGTCGTGCCCAGAGACTACGTGCTAGAGAGTGTACCTGCCTCCGGCGGCGAGCCGGCAGCGGCGAGCGGCGAGCGAAATTCCTGATCGTGGCCCGGGACAGCGGAAATGAAACCGGGCCCACTAGTCCTGTGTCGAAATTACTTAACGTAGGGGGGTAATTCTTTCACCACAACCCATTTTTAGATCTGCTCTACAAATCTGCTATCTCAGTCCAAAACTCCAGGTTAAAGGTGAACTATTCCCTCTAACCCTCGCCCGTGCAGCGTCCGATCAGTGCGTGACCGTGCAGGTGGGTTGGTACAACCCCCCCCCCCCCTAGCGTTTCGCCCCTAAATGAGCTAGAGTTTCGATTAAAAAAACGAGCGTGTTGCTTGTCACGAGAGAAAGCCAGTGATACCCGATTTTAAGGTCCTAGGTCATTGGGTGACCTCTGAGGTCATGTCAATGACCCAAAATTCAACACAATTGTAAATGCGTGTAAATTGAATTTAATCGAGCTAGAATCGCGAATGAGCATTATGCTAAATGGGTGCCAAATTTGAAATCAGCGTCACAAAATGTCCTATAAACTGCCAAATTCCAAAAAGGTCATGACAGGTCATGTCAGGTCATTTGAGATCAGTGACATCGGTTGACCTGTGGAGGAGCATGACCCCAGTAGAACATATAATTATGTAAATTGGATCCCATATTTGAAATCAGCGTCACAAAATGTCCTAGAAGCTGCCAGAAGCCAAAAAAGTAATATCAGGTCATCGGAGGTCAGTGACCTCGGTTGACATCTGAAAAGGTCAAGCGAGGTCACAATCGCAAGGGAAACCACAACTGTTACCTGGAAACACCTGTGCATATGCTCCTGAACAACAAACACTATGAAACTGCATAAGTTACAAAGATCAATACTACGGACGCCAGTTGCGCCTGACATGACCTTGATAAACAGGTCAAAGGTCACGGGTCATGTGACCTACAACTGATTTTTTTCTCAAAATATTTGTCAAATTGTTCACAAGTAGGGTACTGAAAGTTTCATCGTAATCGGTTGATATTTACGCGAGTTATTGCCGAAAAAAAACGAGGGGGTGTGTGGCATCCACCCCCCCCCCCCCCCTCTCTGCACTGGCGAGGGTTAAAGTTGAGGCCCGGTCCAGGCCCGGTCCATGGCGAACTCTGCGTGAGACCGCTACTACTGTGTTAATCTCGTCAAGCCGCTTCCGGATATGTGCACTGTGATCCACCTGGACTGGCATATGGCCTTGTATGACCTTGACATGAGGTGAAGCTTTGTATTTGATATAAACCACTTGCCATGTGTATGATTTGAAGCGCCTTGACGAGATAAATACGATGACGTTAGCATTATTTCTCTACATTGATTACATACAAAGTTATTAACGAAAAACTGTTTTGCTAATACTAACCTTTTTGACCTTTAATGACCTCTGGTCTCTGGAGACTTAACTATTGACCTGAGCTTAAATTTGAGGACACCCTAGCGATTGCATTTTTCAAGAGCTTTCGATTTGTTTCTCGTTTGTTCCTATGTATCATAAGTTCCTGAGATATTTGGGGGTTTCTGAAGCAAAATCTTTAAGTTGGAAAATTTGACCTTTGATGAGCCTGACAACACAAATGGCTGATGGTTTCGACATAATTTTGACGAGCTATCGAATGGTGATTTTGGATTCCGCTTACTCCCCGTAGGAGCCGAGTTAGAAGGGGAGTTCACCCCACCCCCTGGCACTGTGCGGGAAATCCCGATCCCCGGTACGGTGCGGGTTAATAGGGGCCCAGGGCACCTGATTTTTAATGGGTCGGAATAAACCTGTTTCTGAGTTCTGAGTTGTCTCCTGGATTACCGGGTAAACGGGTTAGCGGGTCAAGTTACCTCCCGAAAAAAAATGGTAATGGGTTAACGGGCTAATGATTCAAGGGTAGACTGGGTAATAATTTCACAAGATAGTGGGTTAAGCTATCTCCCGAAAATAATTTGTGCTCACAGGTAGCCATCCACAAGTAAGAATCTACCTTTATTTGCATTACGGGGCGGCGGCCCGGGATTATTGACCGGCCGGGGCAGCACACTATCGAGTCTTCTAAATATTGAACAGTAAAAAATATCAAGTGGTAAAATTAGGAAAGGCGTATAAATTCCAAACCAATGTTTTATTTGGGCGCATCATGCGCCGATCGAAAAGTATTAACGATCTGAATCTAACGAATGCTTAACATTTTGATTTTTCCTGCAAGTAAAAAAAAGTCCTGCGTCCTGCAGGATTTTTTTTTTACCCTGCACGTTTCTGCAAGATTCTAATACGCTTTTCGTACACGAATTTGTGATGGATGGTCCTACATGATCCTGCAGGATGGCTTGCACATAATCGCAACAGTATCCTTCATAGTCCTAGTCCTACACGCAACGTTAATACACATCACAATCTTGCGGTGTTTCTTGTAGGATCTTGTCAGATCTATCATACATGTCGGATTTCTGTCGGATTTCAACCCTACCCGCACCCCACCCTTCAGGTTGGGAAGACCAAGCGGGCCAGGGCAGGGTAAGGTAGTGCTGGGTAAGGCAGGCGGGGCAGGGAAGGCAGCACAGGGCAAGGTAAACAGAGAAGGGTAGGGCGGGAGCTCAAGGTGGTTAGCCACAAACTCTAGTTGTTGATTGTCGAGGTGAGGACCTGGGTGAAAGTCACGAGATATGTCCGAAGGAACATCACTGCAGACAGTGCACACTCACGATATAATGTATTAAACGTATATTCACTGTCTGCGAGTGAGAGGTCAGATCACAGCTACCGCTGCCATGTCGCACCCGGCGTT
Organism: Chirona hameri; assembly: GCA_036785665.1. Lineage (NCBI taxonomy): Eukaryota > Metazoa > Arthropoda > Thecostraca > Balanomorpha > Balanidae > Chirona > Chirona hameri. The sequence goes on from JAXIVJ010011285.1 coordinate 14,624, forward strand.
ACAAGGTCACAGCTACCGCTGCCAGGTCGCAACCACCGCTGCCAGGTCGCAGCCACCGCTGCCATGTCGCACTTGGCGCTACAAGGTGGCAGCTACCGTCACCAGGTCGCATCCACCGCTGCCATGTCGCACCCGGCGTTACAAGGTCGCATCCACCGTTGCCAGGTAGCACCGGCGCTACAAGGTTGCAGCTACCGCTGCCAGGTCACAGCTACCGCTGCCAGGTCGCAGCCACCGCTGCCAGATTGCAGCCACCGCTGCTAGGACGTACCCGGCGCTACAAGGTCGCAGCCACCGCTGCCAGGTCGCACCCAGCGCTACAAGGTCGCAGCTACCGCTGGCAGGTCGCAGCTACCGCTACCAGGTCGCAGCCACCGCTGTCAGGTCCACCTGCCGCTGCCAGGTCCACCTGCCGCTGCCAGGTCTGCCTGCCGCTGCCATGTCCGCCTGTCGCTGCCAGGTCCGCCTGCCGCTGCCAGGTCCGCCTGCCGCTGCCAGGTCCACCTGCCGCTGCCAGGTCCGCCTGCCGCTGTCAGGTCCACCTGCCGCTGCCAGGTCCACCTGTCGCTGCCAGGTCCGCCTGCCGCTGCCAGGTCCGCCTGTCGCTGCCAGGTCCGCCTGCCGCTGCCAGGTCTGCCTGTCACTGCCAGGTCCGCCTGCCGCTGCCAGGTCCACCTGTCGCTGCCAGGTCCGCCTGTCGCTGCCAGGTCCGCCTGTCACTGCCAGGTCCGCCTGCCGCTGCCAGGTCCACCTGCCGCTACCAGGTCGCCGTCATCGGAATCACTCAAGGTGATCTATGAGCTCTGAAAGCATATAAGTCACATGTTACAGCACAGTCACATTTACCGTTCACAGGCAGATTCGTTAGATAAACATCTTTGATATTGAGCGAAGTTTTAATAATCACTTTATATCGTTCAGTACGGCTCACAACACTTCAAAGTGAGCACAAAGTATAATATTTGCAAAGTGCACACCCTGCTAAGGTAGAAGTTTTTCAGACAAGTAATGTCGATATGACAATGTCATTCATATTTCCGTCATCGATAACGCATGTATTAGATAAAGCTATTGCAGGTAACACAATCAAAATCATAAATAATCGTCCATCGACGAATTTGCCGTTGTGACAAATTTCCGTCGTTATAGTCACAAACACATTGAGTTGTCCACCCAATACTATGTGGTTGGCACCCACTCTAGTTGTTGGTCATCAAGGTGTAGGACTTGGGTGACAGCGACAGACTTGAAAGACAGACTAGGGTGTAGGACTTGGATGACTTAGTCGCGTCCACAGGTGAGGCCGTCCTGCTGCCGCCTTTCATTAGCCATCAACGACGTTCCTGTGGGAGAGCACGGGTCAAGGATAGGGTCAGGACAACACGGTCTGGCGTGATATTGAAGCACAAGGAGCATATTGAAGCACAAGGCTTTGCCTCGTCCAGTGCGCTGTGCGGGGAGCCAGCGTGCTGATCCACCTCAACTGCCTAAACCGCGAGGAGCCCCGCCGGGGGGGGGGGGGGGTCAGTTTACGAGGCGAGCTGGTTACGATGCGGGAGGACCTGAAGTTGGTGGTCGACCTCCCGGGCGAGGACCTGGGCCGTGTCTTATCAATCCGCCACCTGACCGACTCCAGATCCGGTCTGCAGAAACTAGAGTGGGGACCAGCATGTCAGAAGACGGCCCTGGCCGCGGAGGTGTGGTGGCTGCTGCCCGTCCTCGAAAACCGCCGGGATTGGAGTCGCTCCACAGTGGGTGACCGAGCACGCGGACCTCGACGGCAACGAAACCGCTGACCGCCTGGCCGGCGGACCATCCTCGGACCCTCCTCGGACGGCGGAGCTGGACGGACCCTCCTCTGTACCGGGGAGACTGGACGGACCCTCTTCTGTACCGGGGAGGCTGGACCCACCCTCCTCTGTACCGGGGAGGCTGGGCGGACCCTACTCTGTACCGGGGAGGCTGGACGGACCCTCCTCTGTACCGGGGAGGCTGGACGGACCCTCCTCTGTACCGGTGAGGCTGGACCCACCCTCCTCTGTACCGGGGAGGCTGGGCGGACCCTACTCTGTACCGGGGAGGCTGGACGGACCCTCCTCTGTACCGGGGAGGCTGGACGGACCCTCCTCCGTACCGGAGAGACTGGACGGACCCTCATCTGTACCGGGGGGGGGGGGGGGGGCTGGACGGACCCTCCTCTGTACCGGGGAGACTGAGCAGACCCTCCTCGGTACCACGGAGGCTGGACCCACCCTCCTCTGTGCTGGAGAGGCTGGACGGACCCTATTCTGTACCGGGGAGGCTGGAAGGACCCTCCTCTGTACCGGGGAGGCTGGACAGACCCTCCTCTGTGCCGGGGACACTGGACGGACCCCTCCGTACCGGTGAGGCTGGACGGACTCTTCTCTGTACCGGGGAGGCTGGACCCACCGTCCTCCGTGCTGGAGAGGCTGGATAGACCCTCCTATGTGCCGGGGAGGCTGAACGGACCCTCCTATGTGCCGGATAGGATGGTCCCACCCTTCTCTTTGCCGGGGAGGTTGGACGGACCCTCTCCGTACCGGGGAGGCTGGACGGAAACTCCTATGTGCCGGAGTGGCTGGACGGACCCTCCTCTGTACCGGGGAGACTGGACGGACCCTCCTCCCTACCGGGGAGGCTGGACGGACTCACCCTCCTCTGTTCTGGAGAAGCTGGGCGGACCCCCCTCTGTACCGGGGAGGCTGGATGAACCCTCCTCTGTACCGGGGAGACTAGACGGACCCTCCGCTGTATCGGGGAGGCTGGACGGACCCTTTTTCTGTACCGGGGAGGCTGGACCCACCTTCCTCTGTGCTGGAGAGACTGGACGGACCCTCCTCTCTACCGGGGAGGCTGGCCGGACCCTCCTCTGTACCGCGGAGGCTGGACGGAACCTCTTCTATGCTGGAGAGACTGGACAGACCCTCCTCTGTGCCGGGCAGGCTGGAAGGTCCCTCTTCTGTACCGGGGAGCCTGGACGGAACTTCCTCTGCGCCTGGGAGACTTGACGGGACCCTCCTCTGTACCGGGGAGGCTGGACGGACACTCGGAGCGGGGGGGATGTTTCCGGTGGTACCACAGCCACAGTTTTTGCCCGATTGATTTCGTACTTACAGGAGTTCAAAAGGGCAATAGTTCCTACAGTTGTATATCTCCAATTTTGTTATATCGGTGACCTAGGGTCGGGTTAATTTCGTGACGTCCCCATTATCAGTCAATTGGGAAATAATCAAATGCTTCCTATTCTGAGGATACGAATTATATCAGCCCAATTCCTTCTGGATCATGTTATAATAGGCCATTCTTGAAGTTCCAGGTGCAAATTTTGTTCAATGACCCATACAGGTTCAGATGAGGTCATCCGAAGTCACCAACACCTTTTTGCCAATAACTCTCGACAAAATCAAGATAGAGAAGTGAAACTGACACCATTACAGGGGCGTCGTATTCTATAGGCTTGATAGGGCCCAAGCCCTACCAATGTTCATTTGGGCCCCACCAATGCCTCCTGAATGGATGGAGAAGAACCTTTTGAATGGATGGATTTCCGAGGTCAGGTCTCACGCTAAGCATAGCTTGTTGCGCAGGCCCTGACCCCACCACCCGATCAAACCACTCCTGGCGTCCGGCAGAATTTAGAAGCGAAAGTTGTACGGGCCCGACATACCTGAACACGGTCCGCCCCGCCCTCTGACATCACCTGACATTGAGCGCGGCCGCTGCCACCGGCCACAGGCCATCCCAGTCAGGGGCAAATAGCGAGCGCCGAAGCGACTCGAACCCGGGCTGCCACTACCGGGTGAGGTCAGAAGTCCGGCGCTCTCCCAACTGAGCTACAAGGGCGGTTTCACTTCTCTATCCTCATTATGTCGGAGTTATTGACACAAAAATGTTGGTGACCTCGGATGACCTAGGCTGACCATATAGGGGTCACTGACCAGCAATTGCACCTAGGACATCAAAAATGGTCTATGACAACATGATCCAGAAGGAATTGGACTGCTATCTTGCGTATCCTCGGAACAGGAAGAATTCGAATATTTCCCCTAATGACATATAATGGGGAGGTCACGAAATTAACCCGACCTTAGGTCTCTGATATCAAAATCTAAGACAAACGAATTGTAGATATATATGACCTTATGAAATCATGCAAGTGTGAAACCGGTCATCCAAGAACTGCGACTTTGGTACGACAGCAAACGTTTTTGGAGGTGGGGTCACGTGACCTGGTTTGGCGACCTGACCTGAGATGACCCGAGGTCAATAATTTTACATATATTGATAGTGAGTAGACTCAGTGGTGATATCAGACTCGTGGTCATAGCCGCGCCGATAGCGAGTAGACTCAGTGGTGATATCAGATTCGTGGAGACGCCGGGCGACTCTCCAGTGAGGAGCATGTCAGTGTCAGTCATGTCAGCGACTCTCCAGTGAGGAGCATGTCAGTGTCAGTCATGTCAGCGACTCTCCAGTGAGGAGCATGTCAGTGTCAGTCATGTCAGCGACTCTCCAGTGAGGAGCATGTCAGTGTCAGTCATGTCAGCGACTCTCCAGTGAGGAGCATGTCAGTGTCAGTCATGTCAGCGACTCTCCAGTGAGGAGCATGTCAGTGTCGGTCATGTCAGCGACTCTCCAGTGAGGAGCATGTCAGTGTCAGTCATGTCAGCGACTCTCCAGTGAGGAGCATGTCAGTGTCAGTCATGTCAGCGACTCTCCAGTGAGGAGCATGTCAGTGTCAGTCATGTCAGCGACTCTCCAGTGAGGAGCATGTCAGTGTCAGTCATGTCTCTGTATTTATCAGGGTGCAGCGTCGGTGAGGCGCGAAACTAGCCGTTTTCACGAAGGATTATTGCGCTGAAAAGTTTCTGAAAGATTCTGAAAGTTTTGAAAAACTACACAACTTTAACATCCGATTTTGTATTAGCAATGTCCCTCATAATTGTGTAATATGTTGGTAAGAATACAGTATGTTGACAAAATTGCGGTTTGGTGGTAATAAGCAAGATAAATATTGATACAATCTTCCTGAAACTTTCCGAATCTTCCTGAAACTTTCAGAAAGATGCTATCAATACTTATCTTGCTTATTACCACCAAACCGCAATTTTGTCAACATATTTATTCTTACCAACATATTACAAAATTATGAGGGACATTTCTAGCCAAGAATCGCATGTTAAAGTTGTGTAGTTTTTCAAAACTTTCAGAATCTTTCAGAAACCTTTCAGAAACCTTTCAGCGCAATAATCCTTCGTGAAAACGGCTACTTACTTGGCACGACTGGTGGTATATTGGAATGCCGACTGTAGCCGGCGTATGCAGGGACTCGTCTAAGGAAATTTGACTGGGGGGCAGGCTTGAGATGACCTAATTTCATTTCACCTGTTCTTGTCCACGAACAGTCACACTTACTCTAGTTTTTTTCCTCCACATTCCATTGATATTGCTCCAACGTGCAGTAATATTCATAAAATATGTTATGAGCGAATTTTCTAGATTTTTGAATTTACGTTAAAATTCAGATTTTGTATACACGCCTGAAGCTATCAACCTACCAACTCATCATTTAATTTCAGCTCATCATTTCATGCTCATCAATCATTCTCAATTTCCAGCCCCCATACCTACAACAATCACGGCCCATTACATAAGCTTCCGCTTACCACCAGACATTTTCACATTGTCCCGAAATTACATTGTCCGGAACTTTGGATGGACATAAATATATAATGAAAATCATTTGTTTTTCGAGCGTGCCGACCATAAATGGTCATTTCACGCCCACAGCAGCAGTTCGTCGTTTTTATGATCTCCCCATAGTTAATAGAGTATTCGATAGAACGCATATTGGAAAACGTACATCTATATCTTAACAAGATATTTTATAATCTCACACATGTGGTAATTATTCTCGCTCTAGCCTCTATGTATTCAATCATCGTCACTCCACCGCGTCTTTACAAATTTCCCTCGTTGCGAAGGAACTTCTCCAAAAAGCCACGCTCAGCATACAAACCCGGGGATTGGGCGCGCGATGTGGTTATTCTCGCTCTATGCATTACATGAACGGCCCTCCATTGCGTCTATACACATTTCCCTCGTTGCAGGTGAACTTCTGCACGAAGCCCGCTCGGTATACACGCCGGGGATGGGCGCGCGATCCCGCCTGTCCTTCACCCGACACTCGAAAGGAACTTTACCACGGCCGGTCTCGGGTCGAACGCGGCGGTAGCAACACCATTCAGTGTCACCAGCATGCGGCCATTAACCTGCGCCCCGCTGGGGGGGGGGGGGTTGATTTCGTACTTACAGAAGTTCAAAAGGGCAATAGTTCCTACAGTTGTATTTCTCCAATTTTGTATATCGGTGACCTAGGGTCGGGTCAATTTCGTGACGTCCCCATTATCAGTCAATTGGGAAATAATCAAATGCTTCCTATTCTGAGGATACGAATTATATCAGCCCAATTCCTTCTGGATCATGTTATAATAGGCCATTCCTGAAGTTCCAGGTGCAAATTTTGTTCAATGACCCTTACAGGTTCAGATGAGGTCATCCGAAGTCACCAACACCTTTTTGCCAATAACTCTCGACAAAAGTTTTATGACTCACTGCACTCGTTAATGAGAAATTGTGTTGTGATGTGTTCTGTGTGTTCTGTGACGTGTACCTACATGAAGTATGAGTGTTGCGTCACCCAAGCCCAATAATTATAGCGTGTTTTGACTCGAGTCATGTAATAGCCGTTGCATGCAGCGGATATGCCTCACGAAGTGAAATAAATAAATAAATAAAATCAAGATAGAGAAGTGAAACTGGATCCATTACAGGGGCGTCGTTTTATATAGGCTTGGTAGGGCCCAAGCCCTACCAATGTTCATTTGGGCCCACCAATGCCTCCTGGATGGATGAAGAAGAACCTTTTGAATGGATGGATTTCCGAGGTCAGGTCTCACGCTAAGCATAGCTTGTTGCGCAGGCCCTGACCCCACCACCCGATCAAACAATTCCTGGCGTCCGGCAGAATTTAGAAGCGAAAGTTGTACGGGCCCGACATACCTGGGCACGGTCCGCCCCGCCCTCTGACATCACCTGACCTTGAGCGCGGCCGCTGCCACCGGCCACAGGCCATCCCAGTCAGGGGCAAATAGCGAGCGCCGAAGCGACTCGAACCCGGGCTGCCACTACCGGGTGAGGTCAGAAGTCCGGCGCTCTCCCAACTGAGCTACAGGGGCGGTTTCACTTCTCTATCCTCATTATGTCGGAGTTATTGACACAAAAATGTTGGTGACCTCGGATGACCTAGGCTGACCATATAGGGGTCACTGACCAGCAATTTCACCTAGGACATCAAGAATGGTCTATGATAACATGATCCAGAAGGAATTGGACTGCTATCTTGCGTATCCTCTGAACAGGACGAATTCGAATATTTCCCCCAATGACTTATAATAGGGAGGTCACAAATTAACCCGACCTTAGGTCACTGATATAAAAATCCAAGACAAACGAATTGTAGATATATGAAATCATGGTAGGGCCCAAGCCCTACCAATGTTCATTTGGGCCCACCAATGCCCTTATGAAATCATGCAAGTGTGAAACCGGCCATCCAAGAACTGCGACTTTGGTACGACAGCAAACGTTTTTGGAGGTGGGGTCAAGTGACCTGGTTTGGTGACCTGACCTGAGATGACCAGGGGTCAATAATTTTACATAATGTGGGTAATTGATGCCCAAACAGCTGTGCCAAAAACGATGCCCTTTCCGCTATCCTCGAAAAACCTTGAGGGGGGTCTAAACACCCCCCAGCACGGCGCGGGCTAATGTACTTGCTTAAATATAAATAAGTCGCTTTTATCCAGTACAAAAACTAAATTTACCATATGCCGGGGTATGTTTCTAACATTAGCACGTGTTTCTGGCTCTCGGCCCGCTGAAATTTACAACGGGAAGCAATGTGGTATCACTTTTCGGCGCTATGGGTATTTCAGCGATACCAGACTATATTGATAAATTCCTCAATGCTTTCATTGACGTTTGAATCCATATCGAATCCCAAATATTCTGGAAAAAATGCCATAAAGCATATATATTTTAAAAGAACGAGTTTATCTAAAAACGGCAAACGGTAAAATAAATAGAACACTCGAGCGCTATATTTTCCACGGAATCTCGGTCTTCTGTTTATTTTTTCCCGCGGCGCTTTCGCGCCTCAGGTAAACAAAATCAACAGGGAGACCTCGATTCCGCGAAAAATATGATACCGCCCTCATGTACTATTTTATAATTCCATGCTGGACTGGGTAACATCAGCGTACTGCTGTACATCAGCGTACTGCTGTGCCGGTCTGGGCTGGGTGTCGGTTTTATAGAAAAGTTGCACTTGAGCCGGTCCACTGGCGGATCCAGGGGGTGGGGGGCAGCAGGGGCAAATTCCCTCCCCCACAGGAATCTGTGGGGGGGGGGGGGCATTCAATACAAGTATGCCCCAACACGCGTTCCCTGCACTGGAAGTGAAAAACAATGATCTTAGGAGAAAACTTCATGAAAACGTTTTTTTCTCTCGAGTGATTGAATTTGAAGTTATGTGTCCCTTTCTCTCAATGATAGACGAAACGGCGCACCTGATGCAACTCAAGCAGCCCGGTGACACTTAACACACGCCCCGATGGGAGGGGGAGGGGGGGGGGCAGAATCTGCTCCTTCCGAATTTTCTCAATAACTTGAAAACTATGATAGATATCAACGTGAACGTTTCAATACTTTATGCCGCATCAATTACACTATACGTCTTCGCATTCAATTTCAGTGAAATTGATGTCGTACCCTCGGAGGTAATAACGTTTTAATGACGTCATGTCATGCCAATTTTGGTGGAAAAACGATAAATGTTTGACAATTCGTAGAAAATCGAGCTTGATGCAAATGGATAGAACAAAAAAACGTAAAAAGAAAGGAAATGATATTCTCTTCAAAATGGCTATCACAGATTTTCGAAATTTTGGGTTTTTGACCCTAAAAATTTAAAAAAATGTTTTTTTTTCGGGAAAAATCCACATTTTTTTTGCGAATTTTAAAAGTGAATGTCTTATTGCACATTCACTATCATATTTCCTGTGAGCGAAGTCCTAATCCCTGTATAATATAGAAATAATCATTAAAAAAATCCCTGAAATAGTTTCAAAATGCATTTTGACGAGCTTTCAAACGGTGTTTTCGGTTTTTGTCTACGTCCCATAGAAACCGAGTTAGAGGGGAGTGGCGTCGAAACGTCCCCCCCCCCCGTCACGGCGAAGGTGGTGTCGAGCACTGGCACGGCGCGGGTTAAACCCTATAACTACGTCAATCCCTAAACCTACCAATCGATAGCAAATATCACATTTAGTAACTATGGATGTTATCCCCAACTCCCAAGCACTTTGTATAAGAAATTATAACTTCAATAATTAATATCTCACCGCTTCCGTCGCCTCGCCCGTCGTCAAACTCTGTTTACACACCAGCTGACGGACGGCTGGCCTTGATACCGATACGACAAGTAAAGAGACGGCATAACAATACAAATTACTCGAGTCTTATAATTTGGAAAATAGACAAAAGTGTCGGTATATTTCGTGTCACGGGATACGTTTCCAGACACGGGATAAAAAGTGTCACTTAATTGATGAAAGTAAAGACGGCGTTCACGGCGGCCCGGCTATGACGTCACGGAACTTATAAGTGTACGCAATATATGATGGGTCCACTTTATGACGAAATATTCATAGTACCAAAATAGCAACGCCTTACATTTATCTTCATCATCCTGTCTTCAAAGGTACAATCACAACTCTACGGCACCCACACTACTTCACCCACACACTATACGACAATCCTCGCACCCAAACCAACCAGTTGTTCAACTGAAACAACATTCCCTCAAACGTCCATAACCTGCTCAGAGTTTGAGTGGACATAAGGTGTCCACCTATGCATACCTGTCCACATATGTCAAAAAAGGATTCCCAAATTGTCCACCGGTACCAGAAATAGGATTTCTCACCTTTCTCTTCAATTCTTCATGATGCAAACTGATAACGAATCACAGCGTAAGGTAGCAGTTGCGTCGCGGTTGGCCACACACAAATAGCGCGTGTGGTCAGCTGATTAAACTCAACCGGCCCGTTGCCATGGTTACCGCAGCCAGCTGCTGGCTCGACCGTGGTGATGGCACGGATCTCCAGCCGTCCGCTACCAGAAGACGCGCGGTTGTCATGGTTACTCTAGCGTTCAAGGTGACGCTAGTGTCGCCAACATTCACACACCTCAGATGGATACATGGATCCGCGCAATGGCGTGTATACGGCGGCGTGTAAAAATGTGCAATTATCATTAAAAATCAGGACCACTCTAAAAACATTTTTATCATACTCGAATCGATCAAAAATGGGTTTTAGACGGTCATAAAAACGAGGATCGCTCTTTTGTCCTCGTATATCACCCCCTGTCCTCGTATGTCAGATGTGCAAACCTGTTTTGTCATCGGTTGTCACGGCTTGCAAGTGCACACACACACACGCACACACACACACACACACACACACACACACACACACACACACACACACACACACACACACACACACACACACACACACACACACACACACACACACACACACACACACACACACACACACACACACACACACACACACACACACACACACACACACACACACACACACACACACACACACACACACACACACACACACATACACACACACACACACACACACACACACACACACACACACACACACACACACACACTCACACACACACACACACACACACACACACACACACACACACACACACACACACACACACACACACACACACACACACTGGCGGATCCAGGGGGGGGGGGCATTTAGAGCGGCCGCCCCCCCAAAGCCCAAAGTGGCCTGTTTGCCCCCCCCAAAAGGTTCACTCAAAAGTGATCGTTAATGACTAAACGATACCTTATTTTTTATCTTTGTGATAAAAGTAATTCTTTGGGGAAAAAAATATGGAAGTAATTTGGTAGCAATCGACATAGGCAAAAGAAACATTAGTGGCGCAAGACACAATCCGAAGGCAAGGACATATATAAGCCTTGTCTGAAGCACGGTAAATACAAGGCCATATATAGGAGGTAGAGTCATCCGGCGATTCTGTATGATCATGACGTCAGAGCGTGACGTCATGTGGATCCATCGGCCTCCTCCGCCATTGCAGTTAATGCTATTTCGGGAGAAATAAATATAATCTAACTCGGAAAGTAAAAATGTTACGAAAAAGGAAAAGACAGCGTTGAAAAGCTCAAAACAAGGCAAATCGAAATATTCTGGATCATTTTAGACTCAGATCAATATTGAGGTCACTAGAGGTCATCAAAGGTCAGGGCCTTGTTTACGGTCCCCCTGCGGTTCGGCGGTCACCAGCTGAGGCTCTAAGCCCCGCCCCTTCGATGAAATTTTGATTTGACCTAAACCACATGGAATTTGTATGAATCGACGTGTTCTGACGAGGCGAACACGATGACATCAAAATCATTGCTGTATCGATATTTGTCAAAAAGTTATTTGCGAAAAACATTTTTAACCGACTGCAGACGACATGCGCCAGAATTGACTAATGGGGTGACGTCATAAGTAGAAGTGGACACGTTACGAAGATAGGGATGACACCCCCCTGGGTAAATAGAATACTTCTGAAGGTAAGTTTGGCCATGTGCGTCAAGTTAGGTTTAGGTTTAGGTTTAGAATAGTGGACGAGGATTAGACAAGGGTCTATTTGGTGTCCACATCGAGTTGTTGAAAGGCATGGTTATAGGTCTAGGTCCTTGGTAGGCATGTGATACACTAGCCAGGATTGGTTGTGTCCCAGTGTCGGTCCAGCCGATTTTTGAACTCATTTACAGTCCCAGCAGATACTACTTCTTGTGGTAATTTGTTCCAGTGAGGTACTACTCGGTTTGAGAAGAACATGGCTCTTGATTGAAGCGCTGCTCTCTTGACCTTTAGCTTCCTGTCATGTCCTCTTGTTCGGTCATCTTGATTCCTTTCAAAGAACTGAGTTGATTCCAGTTTTGTTTTGCCAGTTTCAATCTTGAAAGTTTCTATCAAGTCACCTCTTAGGACACGTGTTTTGATGCTATGCAGCTTTAGTTGGTTGAGTCGTTCTTCATAGGGTAAGTGCTTGAGGCCTGGTACAAGTTTTGTAGCTCTGCGTTGAACCTTTTCTAACTCTTTGAAGTCTTGGGCCATGTAGGGGCCTACAGCTTGTATGCAGAACTCCAGGTGAGGTCTAACATATGTATTGTATAGCAGCATGAAGCTGTTTTTGTCTATGCTGATGAATGATGTTTTGAGCCTTCTCAGTGCTGCCATCCCTCTGTTCGCTGCATGGTGGCAGTGCAGTGTAGGTTTCAGTGTGTCTTGCACCATCACCCCTAGATCTCTTTCTTGTGAAGTCCTCAGTAGCTGGGCAGGGGTCAAAACAAGGTAAAATTTGCTACCAACCGAATTTGACGGAGCCCAATTTTGCTACACTTTTTCATCGAAGCTACTTTTTTATCGAGTTTCATTACATTCTCATCGAAGCTACATTCCTACACATTTCAATTGCTACATTTCCATTTTGTTGATTGCAAATGTTTATATCTGCTGATGCGAAAATTCGCAGCAAAAAAAATCTGTCAAGCTGTTCAGCAGGTGTTGCAACGTTATTTAACACGCGCAGTGGAGGGTGGGGGCACTTTTGTGCCCCCCCCCCCACACACACATGTTTTTCGTGAATATTTCGACAAAAAAGCAGAGCAGGGCGGTGTTTGTTGCGTGTTATTAAATCCAACTCGATGGCGGATCGTTTGACGCAATACAAATCAAATCGGTTGATAATTTTTTGAGTTATATGGATTTTTAGTCCAAGATGGCGGCAAGAATCGCGGTCGGCAAATCGATATCTTCGGAACCAACAGTCGGATCTGGATGATTCAAACGCCATTCGGTAGACAATATCAATGTTCATCCCCGGAAGCAATTTTGGACACATTGCTGGTGACCTGTGACGCCACAGAGGTCAAATTACAAAAATTGTGACATTTGGCCAGATTTGACCTTCGTGACCTCATTTGACCTTGAACATATTGACCAAAGGTAAATATTTGTTTGATAAAATGTAGATAATCATAGCACCTACCTACCCGGTACGTTTCATCATTCTAGCTTTCATACTTGCGGAGATCTTAGGGGGGGGGGGGCACTAAAATCCCCCCCCCCCCTCTTCACCGCGTGTTAGTGGCATACCCCTCTCCACTGCGCGTGTTAACCAGTTCTTCTTTTGCAGCTAGGCCAGGCTTATTGCTATAACCAAGTGCCGATCTACCCACCTGGACACCAAGCTAATCTTACCCTCATGGTATAAGACACTTGTTGATTTAATGTCAAAACAGGTTCAACATTTACAATAGCACAGACGACTATATTCTGCCATCCAACATTCATCCAGACGATGTATCGAATATATCCATGTAATTGCCTATATTGATTGCCTTCCATTATCTACCTCCATTTCACCTTCCTTCCACCGACGGGCGGATCCAGAATGGGTGATTTGGGTCAGTTGGGGGAGGGGGATCCCAAAAAGTATCACACAATTCTGAAAACTCATCGGAATTCGCTTGTTTGTGCATCGATAACTGATTTAAAACAAACTTTCTTTAATACAAGTTGCTTAGATTTTATATTATCTCAGGAAACGTGTCAAATTTGCGTTGATTTCAAGAGGATTAGGGGGCCATGTCCCCGTGCCCCCCCCCCCCCCCCTGGATCCGCCCATGCTTCCACCCCTGCGGCTGCATCCTCTCCGCCTCAGTCGCCGCCGGCCGGCTGTCCTGCGTCGCCGCCGTCCCAAGGTCGTCGTTAACGGCGGCGGCCGACCGACCCGGTTCGACTGAGGGTGATTCGGGCCCGGTATCGGGCCGTGGCGGGCGACATTGGGGAGGGGTTGACGGGGAAGGCGGGTGTCGACAGATTGATGTCGGTGTTCATGCGCCCATCGTCCGCCTGAAAAATATAGTTTTTAGTCTTTTGCTGATTTCTTGAAAACGGTCCAGAAGTCGGAAATCAGTCGACGGTCACGTTCAATTTGGAATTTATCAATGACTTGAGGGTGGTCTTTCTTCAGAAATGACATCACAGGCACGACAAGGACAGTCACTGGCGCGACGAGCTTTGTCAGAAAAATCAAAGCTTCTTGAGCGATTTTAGGCTAATTCCGCACTCACAGTTTCCGAGGTAGGCGCCAAATGTGTCCCACACGTTCCCTGCTCCACGTCAGCGCAGTTTTTCACAGTCACGCTGCCTACTTCCGGACAAATACGAATAATACTAGGGAGCGGCCGGGGCCGCACCCTAGCGCAAGCCGCCCGACATGGCCGTCGCCCGGCCGCCCTAACTTGTAGTGATGGTGTACCATAAAAAGCAGACTCTCGAAATCTCTACGCTTCATTGTGTTGCGACCATTTTTTAATATGGCCTGAGAATAACTGTAAAAACATTTTATTAAAAGATATTGGAATATTTTGAAGTACAATTTGATGTCTTCTATTCGTATTATGCGTGATACAAAAATATACAACCTGTATCACTCTCTGCCGATTCATGTTGGCGTTTTTTTGCTACAATATTCTCTATCTCGGATAGCTGTAATTTCCTTAAATAGTACGTTTAAAGTCTCTAGATTTTGCGAGAACCTTGTGATATTTTCCCACTTATGGTGATATTTTCCCATTTCTCGCTAGCAACCTATTACATTTCAGAATATCTCCAGAAAACAGAGATCAACCAGCCGTGAAGATACAAAACAGCCCCATAAGTGTACAAGATCTACACAAACCAAAAAGTGACTCATTCAAGCATGTACCGCAGCAATGATAGTGTAATTTTTGTGTCTTGTCATTGACCAGTTTTGCTACAAATCATCGTTTGGTGTAACGCTGATTTGATACCAACGACGTTGTCGAGTTGGCGTTATTTTTGACCCCTGTAGCTGGGTAGTTTGCCCATCTTGAGACAAAGTATATTGTGTTATGGGGTTGTTTCTGCCACAGTACATTACTTTACATTTTCCTGTGTTGAACTTTAGTAGCCTGTCCATTTGGCGAGGATGTCTAGGTCTGACTGGAGGGCTTCTGTGTCTCGCTGCAATGTTCTGTAAATTTTTGTGTCATCCGCGAATAACTTTATATTGCTCTGGACTAGTGATGGCAGTTCATTGACGTACACAAGGAATAGCATTGGCCCAAGAACTGATCCTTGCGGAACACCACTCTTAACTTCTCCCCAGCTGGATAGGCCACTTCCGACACATACTTGTTGCTTGCGTTCAAATAGGAAATCAGACAGCCAATTCCACAGTTTTCCCTTGATACCATAGCTTTTGAGCTTGGTCAGCAGTCTCTTGTGGGGAACTGTGTCAAAAGCTTTTGTGTAATCCAGATACACAATGTCCAAGCTGTGTCCTTGATCTATTGCACAAGTCCATTCTTCAAAAGTCTCTAGGAGGTTAGACTGGCACGACTTCTGATGTGTGAAACCATGTTGGTGCTTGGTCTGCAAGTCGTTGTTCTCCAAATGCTTGGTGATTTGCCGTCGGATAATCCTTTCCATAACCTTACAAACTTGACTAGTTAGGCTTACTGGTCTGTAGTTGTTAGCTAATTTCTTCCCACCTTTTTTAAATATAGGTATAATTTTTGCCATCTTCCAATCTGCAGGTAACTTTGCAGCATCAAGAGTTTTCCGAAACAAGACACTGAGAGGCCCGGCCAGTGCTTCTGCACAGGACACTAGGACTAGGGGCTTTAGTCTGTCAGGACCTGCTGCTTTGCTGGGGTCCAGACTCAACAGCTCCTTGAGTACATCCTGTGGAGTGACCTCAATATCACACAGCTCTTGGTCCTGTCTCACCTGCTGTTGAAATTCAGGCATGTTGTTCTCATCTTCTATGACAAACACATCTTGGAAAAATCTATGGAGTACTTCTGCTGTTTCGTCCTCTGTTTGTGTCAGTGTACTATCATCTTTCTCCAGCGGACCCACAGATGCTCTCACTCTTTGTTGAGACCTAATATAGCCATGCAGCTTCTTCGGTTCTCGCTTCATGGCTAAGACTATGTTTCTCTCATAGTTACATCGTGCTTGTCTTATCTTGTGTGTTGTCAAATTCCTCTGAGTCTTGTATTTAGCAAAGTTTTCTAGTGTCTTAGTGTTTGTGTATTCTTTCCATGCACAGTGCTTCTTTTTCACTTCTTTCCTTAGCTCAGTTGACCACCAGGGTGCCTTGGGACTTTGCCTGCTGCATCTCTTTGCTACTGGGACATGTTCTTTCACATTTCTGTTTAATTGCTCAAGCAGAAACTCCCAGGCTTGTTCTACTCCGTGAGCCTCCATCATTGGCCAGTCCACCCTGTTGAGCGCCAGTGCCATCTCTGTGTAGTTGCCTTTCTTGTAATTCAGTCTGTCAGCTGAATTTGGGTGTGTGGTCCGCTGTGAGTGTGGATTTGTGTCCTGGTAATAATACTGCCATGTTAGGACCACATGGTCGCTCTTCCCTAGCGGCAAAGTTAGCGTCGTATTCGTATTCGTTTTCAGCGTGGAGTTCCGATTTTCCCCCAAACTTAGCATATGGGTAGATCTCATCGAGTTATGCACGAATATGCAATCCGTTTTGACCTAGGACAAATGGTTTCACCTCCAGAGGTCACTGAAATGTCATCGCACCCTCTAATTGTTTCGTTTACCGTCCGATTTAATCGCAAAGGGGCTCAAACGACTCGCCGGCACCCCAGCTTGCGTCAGAAAAAAAAAACAATCACCTAGAGGTCAAAGGTCCAGGTCACGGGGACGAATACGAGATTTTAAGCTTCGATACCAGCTTGTGTACCCGATAGTTTTTACGTTTACCGTCCGATTTGCTCGCAATGGGCAAAAAGGGAATCGCCGGCACGTTAGCTTGCGTCAGGAAAAACAAAAAGTCATCCAGAGGTCAAAGGTCAAGGTCACGGGGACGAATACGAGATTTTAAGCTTCGGTACCAGCATGGTGCACCCTCTAGTTTTTTCGTTTACCGTCCGATTTGCTCGCAATGGGCAAAAAGAGACTCGACGGCACTCCACCTTACGTCAGGAAGAACAAAAAATCACCTATAGGTCAAAGGTCAAGGTCACGGGGACGAATACGAGATTTTAAGCTTCGGTACCAGATTGTGTACCCTCTAGTTTTTTCGTTTACCGTCCGATTTGCTCGCAATAAGCAAAAAGGGACTCGCCGGCACGTTAGCTTGCGTCAGGAAAAACAAAAAGTCATCCAGATGTCAAAGGTCAAGGTCACGGGGACGAATACGAGATTCTAAGCTTCGGTACCAGCTTGTGTACCCTCTACTTTTTTCGTTTACCGTCTGATTTGCTCGTAATAGACAAAAAGAGACTCGCCGGCACCCCAGCTTGCGTCAGGAAAAACAAAACATCACCTAAAGGTCAAGGTCACGGGGACGAATACGAGATTTTAAGCTTCGGTACCAGCTTGTGTACCCTCTAGTTTTTTTCGAGATTTTAAGCTTCGGTACCAAAGCTTAACATCTCGTATTCGTCCCCGTGACCTTGACCTTTGACCTCTAGGTGATGTTTTTTTTCCTGACGCAAGCTAACGTGCCGGCGAGTCCCTTTTTGCCCATTGCGAGCAAATCGGACGGTAAAAGAAAAAAACTAGAGGGTACACAAGCTGGTACCGAAGCTTAAAATCTCGTATTCGTCCCCGTGACCTTGACCTTTGACATCTAGGTGATGTTTTGTTTTTCCTGACGCAAGCTAAGGTGCCGGCGAGTCCCTTTTTGCCCATTGCGAGCAAATCGGACGATAAACGAAAAAAACTAGAGAGTACACCATGCTGGTACCGAAGCTTAGAATCTCGTATTCGTCCCCGTGACATTGACCTTTGAACTCTATGTGATTTTTTGTTTCCCTGACGCAAGCTAGGGTGCCAGCGAGTCCCTTTTTTTCATTGCGAGCAGATCGGACGGTAAACTAAAAACTAGAGGGTACACAAGCTGGTACCGAAGCTTAAAATATCGTATTCGTCCTCGTGACCTTGACCTTTGACCTCTATGTGATTTTTTGTCCGAACCCGCGGGGGGGGGGGGGGGGGGGGGAGGGGAGGGGGAGGGCAGAATCTTCCCCTCCCTGATTTTCTCAATAACCTTGACCTTTGACCTCTGGATGACTTTTTGTTTTTCCTGACGCAAGCTAACGTTCCGGCGAGTCCCTTTTTGCCCATTGCGAGCAAATCGGACGGTAAACGAAAAAACTAAAGGGTACACAAGCTGGCACCGAAGCTTAAAATCTCGTATTCGTCCCCGTGACCTTGACCTTTAACCTCTAGGTAATTTTTTGCTTCTCCTGACGCAAGCTGGGGTGCTTGCGAGTCCCTTTTTGCCCATTGCGAACAAATGGGACGGTAAACGAAAAAAACTAGAGGGTACACAAGTTGGTACCGCAGCTTAAAATCTCGTATTCGTCCCTGTTGCCTTGACCTTTGACCTCTAGGTGATGTTTTGTTTTTCCTGACGCAAGCTAACGTGCCGGCGAGTCCCTTTTTGCCCATTGCGAGCAAATCGGACTGTAAACGAAAAAACTGGAGGGTACACCATGCTGGTACCGAAGCTTATAATCTCGTATTCGTACCCGTGACCTTGACCTTTGACCTCTGGATGACTTTTTTTTTCCTGACGCAAACTAACGTGCCGGCGAGTTCCTTTTTGCCCATTGCGAGCAAATCAGATTGTAAACTAAGAAACTAGAGGGTACACCATGCTGGTACCGAAGCTTAGAATCTCGTATTCGTCCCCGTGACCTTTACCTTTGACCTCTAGGTGATGTTTTGTTTTACCTGACGCAAGCTGGGGTGCCGTCGAGTCCCTTTTTGCCCATTGCAAGCAAATCGGACAGTAAACAAAAAAACTAAAGGGTACACAAGCTGGTACCGAAGCTTAAAATCTCGTATTCGTCCCCGTGACCTTGACCTTGGACCTCTAGGTGATTTTTTGTTTTTCCTGACGCAAGCTGGGATGCCGACGAGTCTCTTTTTGCCCATTGCAAGCAAATCGGACGGTAAACTAAAAACTAGAGGGTACACAAGCTGGTACCGAAGCTTAAAATATCGTATTCGTCCCCATGACCTTGACCTTTGACCTCTATGTGATTTTTCGTTATTCCTGACGCAAGGTGGGGTGCCGGCGAGTCTCTTTTTTTCCCATTGCGAACAAATCGGACGGTAAACGAAAAAAAACTAGAGGGTACACAAGCTGGTACCGAAGCTTAAAATATCGTTTTCGTCCCCGTGACCTTGACCTTGGACATCTAGGTAATGTTTTGTTTTTTCTGACGCAAGCTAAGGTGCCGGCGAGTCCATTTTTGTCCATTGCAAGCAAATCGGACGGTAAACGAAAAAAACTAGAGGGTACACCATGCTGGTACCGAAGCTTAGAATCTCGTATTCGTCCCCGTGACCTTCACCTTTGACCTCTGGATGACTTTTTGTTTTTCCTGACGCAAGCTAACGTACCGGCGAGTTCCTTTTTGCCCATTGCGAGCAAATCGGATTGTAAACTAAAAAAACTAGAGGGTACACCATGCTGGTACCGAAGCTTAGAATCTCGTATTCGTCCCCGTGACTTTTACCTTTGACCTCTAGGTGATGTTTTGTTTTACCTGACGCAAGCTGGGGTGCCGTCGAGTCCCTTTTTGCCAATTGCAAGCAAATCGGACGGTAAACTAAAAAAAACTAGAGGGTACACAAGCTGGTACCGAAGCTTAAAATCTCGTATTCGTCCCCGTGACCTTGACCTTTGACCTCTATGTGATTTTTTTTTTCCTGACGCAAGCTAGGGTGTCAGCGAGTCCTTTTTTTTCATTGCGAGCAGATCGTACGGTAAACGAAAAAAAAAAACTACAGGGTACACCAGCTGGTACCGAAGCTTAGAATCTCGTATTCGTCCCCGTGAACTTGACCTTTGACCTCTAGGTAATTTTTTGTTATTCCTAACGAAAGGTGGGGTGCCAGTTAGTCCCTTTTTTCCATTGCGAGCAAATCGGACGGTAAACGAAAAAAACTAGATGGTACACAAGCTGGTACCGAAGCTTAAAATCTCGTATTCGTCCCGGTGACCTTGACCTTGGACCTCTAGGTGATTTTTTTTCCTGACGCAAGCTGGGATGCCGACGAGTCCCTTTTTGCCCATTGCAAGCAAATCGGACGGTAAA
>JAXIVJ010011285.1:40000-44097 GCA_036785665.1 Chirona hameri
CCAGAGGTCATCAAAGGTCAAAAAGGCCATTTAGAGCAAAACAGTTTTTCGCAAATCACTTTTTACCCTAATAGTTACTAGGTAATTATTTTGACGCCATCGTGTTCGTCTCGTCGAGGCGCTTATAATCATATTCATGTTGACCAGTTAGGGTCAACTTATACATTTGACCTCAGGTCAAGGTCAAGTGGTGACCTATGTTGGTCGTGTTGCATATTGGGAGACGTGTCTCGATGAGACAAACACATTGGTACCGGTTTCACTTCTCTATCTTCATTCGGTCGAGAGTTATTGACAAAAGTGTTGATGACCTCAGATGACCTCGGCTGGCCATGCACAGATCACTGAACGAATATTGCACATGGATCATCAATATTGGCCTATGACCAGTAAGGCGCCGTAGTTGGCGATGAACGAGCGAGCGCGAAGGAAATGTATGGGGAATTTCAACTCGATCGGGCAAGTAGTTTCTGAGATGCAAAAAAAAGGTGCGCACCTGCGCACGTGCAGAGGCACCCACCTTTCACTCGTGGGAAAGTGGGGGGGGGGGGGGGCTGACAGGTCCCTAACCACACACCAAATTTGAACACAATCGGCTCAGCCGTTCCAGAGATATAGAATAGGGGTGTGCACGTGCGCACGTGCAGAGGCACCCCATCCCTGACTTGTGGAAAACTGGCGGATGAGAGGTCCCTAACCACACACCAAATTTGAACACAATCGGCTCAGCCGTTCCTGAGATATAGAATAGGGATGTGCACGTGCGCACGTGCAGTCACCCCGCCCCTGAGTTGTGTGAAAATGGTGGCTGAATGGTCCCTAACCACACGAAATGTGCACATATTCTGCCCAGCCGTTGCGGAGTTATTGCGAGAAAACACTTTGCAACACCCCTCACGTGGCACGCGCCACGCGCAGTGGTAGTCACCCATATGAGTCGACACTGGTCTCAAACAGGGTAGGTTAGATGGGGCTGCTCATCAAAGAAGTCCGCTTGTCAATCGGACGTGCGGTTGCAGAGATATGATCTTTTCAAAGGCGTCGCCACGGGTCAGGCCGGGCCGGGCCGGCCGCTCATAATCAGATTTGTCCCATACACCACGGAAGGACGAGCGAGCGCGAAGCGCTCGCTCGTAATAACATGATCCAGATGGAATTGCTCTGATATCTTGCGTTTCCTCAGAATAGGAAGCATTTGAATATTTCCCCATTTACATAAAATGGTGGAGGTCACGAAATTGACCCGACCTTCGGTCACCAATATAAACAAATCAGAGATATATAATTGTAGGTACCTATGACCTTATGAAGTCCTGCAAGTTTGAAACCCATCGGCCTAAAACTGTGGCGGTGGTACGATCGCAGACGTTTGGAGGTGGGGTCATCAATACCACGTGTCCTGGTCTGGTGACCTGACCTGAGTTGACTCGAAGTCAAGAATTGCACGTAATGTGGGTAGTTGAAATACGAACAGGTATGCAAAAAACAGCGGCGCTGCGTTCCGCCGTTTTTTCCGCTATCCTCGCAAAAACTTAGGGGTGGGCGGATTTCGCCCCCCCCCAGGGCGCGTGTTAAATGAGCTTAAAGGGACAATCCCACCTTCCCAAAAGTTGTAAAATGTACGCCGCTTGTGGTGCAAAATATGAAGTAATTGCTGCCGAACACGATTATTACATTTTTTATCGCAAACAGTGCTCAATTTCATAAAAAGTTAAGTTTTAATATTTGGGTTGATGACGTCATATTGATCTCTAGAGAGCTATACAGAAATCCTTTACGCTGCCAAAGTATGGCACAATTATTTCGAGACAATTCTGGCGCTTTGAATACAAAACAAACAATTACCAAACCATTTGAAACACGCAAATATCTCCAAGTGTAACCTTAAAACAAGTCGACTATCATCACCATTTGGTAAAGAGAGGTGACGTCATCGGCTTTAAACTCCTATTCAAATACACGTGGAGTTTATTTGTTACAATTGTCAAGACCACGCTCGAATTTCTTTTTGATTATACTTATGTGGTTGTTTTAACTGCTACCCTATTTAATTTCAAAGCAAATCCAACAACATGGTTATCTCAGCTCAAAACTAATGTTAAAGTGGGAGTGTCCCTTTAACCCTCGCCCTACCGCCCCCACCCCTGTGTCCCTTTAACCCTCGCCTGAAAGGCCCCACCCCTGTGTTTTTCTTGAATAACTTTGTACACATGCAGTGCATCTTGCTGAAATTGTCGGTAGCTGAGTTTACAACAATTATACGTATGCTGTAAAAAAAATACTTGAAATTGGTTAAGTGGTTTGGGAG
This sequence comes from Chirona hameri, assembly GCA_036785665.1. NCBI lineage: Eukaryota > Metazoa > Arthropoda > Thecostraca > Balanomorpha > Balanidae > Chirona > Chirona hameri. The sequence goes on from JAXIVJ010011285.1 coordinate 42,309, forward strand.
ATAATCATGTTTTGATGACGCCATGTTGGAAAAAATGAGAAATATTTGAAAAATCGTAGAATTTTTTTAAAAAGCAAATTGCAAACGCAATTCACCAAAAATACAAAATGGCATTCTTTTTAACATGGCAATCTCGGATTTTCAAAGTTCTGGGTTTTTGACCCCTAAAATAAAAACAATCTGTTTTTTTTTAAATCCCCACAAAATCAACATTTTCAAAGATATTAGAAAAACCGGAATATGTGTCAGAGAACTGAGTATGGACAATACCCATACCAAATTTCAAAGCAATATCTTCATTTTTGACTGAGTGATGGCTCCCTAAGTGTAAGAAACTGATGACGTCATTTTTACAAATAACTTTTTTTGACTTTTTTGACAAGATACGAACACATAATTACCTTTTCTGTATTTCTGAGCCAAAACTGGTCTAGGAACATGCCTTTTTATTTACATTTATCAATTTATAATTTTGAGGTTTTCTGAAGAGCAAAATCGCTGTTCCGGGAAATCCGGTAAATCCGAGGTCATTCACTTGACCTGGAAGATCACCCGTTGACCTGCAACCTAAAAATCGCATACTGTTAGATTCCTCTCATGACAGGCAACATGCTGGTTCTTACCGCATTGCTCCAAGTTGATTGGTTTGGAAGTTAACAGGGGGGCCTTTCAGCCCCCGTAGGGCGAAGGTGAAAAAGCTCCCGTAGGGCGAGGGTTAAGGGAGGGCCCATTAGAACACAAAAGAGGCCCCTATGTGCTTAAGAGAGGCCCTTCTGCGTGCTTAACCCGCGCCCCGGTGGGCCTCTGAGACAACTTCGCCCTGGTGGGGGTGGGGGGGGGGGGGTCAAAATTAACCCCCGCCCTCTAACTCGAAAAATAAAAGGGGCTAGAAAGACGCGGAAAAAGTTTGAAAGCTCTTAATCTCTTGACAAGTACATTCGAAGTTACTTCGTGTATTATTTGGCTCACGTCAATATTGAGGGCATTAGAGGTCATCAAAGGTCAGATTTTCCAGTTTTAGGACTTCGCTTCGAGCACCCCCAAATATCTCGGTACTATGTAGCTAAGAACAAACGGAGAAAGGCAATCGACAGCTCTTGAAAATTGCAATCACTGCCGTCGAATCGGGAGAGTTCAGCAAAAAGCACACTTATTGTGCGTTTATCGTTAAGAAGTTCTTCAAAGTCGTAAATCATTCAAGCCTTCCATTTTTCCTTGCGTAGATTTATTCCAGTACCTAACTATTCAGACTTCAGCAATTTGGGATCATTTCTAATGGCCATACTAGTTAAATAATTTAATTTTCATGTGGCTGTACATTTTTGTTTCGTCGTAATTTGAATTATTTGCATTATTGTTGAATTGTTGGACGTCAATTCAGGGCCTACAGTTTGATTTGTGATTTTGAAGTTAAATGATCTATTCAGATAGCTACTGCAGTGCGCTGCAAAAATTATGGTATATAAAATACTTTACGTAAAATATTGTTATGGGACAATAAAATACAGCAGTGCTATAAAACTAATTGTACCTATGCACACCAACCTACACATGCGCTGCTAATGAAAGTGAAAATAAAATTAAACGGCGCCCTTAACCCGTACCCCGCTGGGGTCTTCCAGCCGAACGCGCCCCGCTGGGGGGGGGGGGGGGCATTGTACCCCCATCGTAACTTCCGAATCAATGAACGCAGCGAGACGCGCAAGGAGGCGATGGAAAGGTCTAAAGGAGATGCATCTAAATAATGTTTAAAATTTGGTTTTCAAGGTCATAGGTAAGGTCGCGGTCA
>JAXIVJ010011286.1:2500-44095 GCA_036785665.1 Chirona hameri
GCGTTCTGCATCACTGGGGATCACTGGGGATCATCTTTCGTATTTTGAAACATACGAACTGAAAGGCATTTCGTATACAGTATTGTACGGTCGTCAAATAAAAGTCCTCAAATAACATTTATCCAATGTCTTAAATAACCACAGCGTTAAGAAGACCCATAATGATACATACTTGGCGCGAGAGTTTGCCGAGCATTCCTGTGCATTCATAGCTACCCAAGGCCCGTCTCTTACTGAAAATGAGACGGCGTCAATTTACGTTAAACGGAATAGGCTCCTCGGGCACGCCAAACCCGTTCCGACTCCATCCCGCCTTGTGGCTCGTCGATCATCACTCCGTTCAATTCAATGACACCATCCGTCTTTGCAATCCTTCATCTTTATTATCCCCCTCACCTGTACGGTTACATGTCATATTAATAGCTACGTCGCGCGCCTGAGAAGTTTATTTACATCCCTCCCGTGACACATATTTCCCCCCGCTCTCCTCTGCTGGTCCGTCACACCATCAACTAGTCCATAACACTCCCGTCCGCGCCCCTCCTCAAAATCCACACTTCACCCCTCCCCTCCTCATGGTAAAGATCCCTTCCCTGGGTCATTAGATCCCGGCCGGCTGCCCTGTTCCGTCCCTCCCGCCCGAAATCCCCACCGCCCCAGATCGCCTGTCCGAACATGGGATCGTTAAGTACGACGCAGGATGGATATACGACCGTGGATATTTGGATATTGTGCGGGCGGGGAATGAGCAGCGGCCTTACTATGACAGGTGAAGCCCGGGCAGATGCGTTGATCGACGACTCCCCGACATCCGGTCCGCGGCGTCCGTCTCAGCACTCAGTCAATCACCGGGCCGCTCCATCGGTCTCAAAGGGCTGACATCACTGCACTGTTGATCTCAATGGGCCGTGCATGACTTGTCCGGCGCGTATTGACTCCGTCCCCATCACGACTGCTGGCGAGGCCCTCCGGCGCTTATCTCCCTGCTGGTGCGACTCTCCCAGAGTCTCCTCCCGGTGCCACTGCCCCAGGTTCTCCACCCGGCGCGACTGTCCCAGGTTCTCCTCCCGGTCTCACTGCTCTTTTGCTAACCACCTCTGCCCGTTATATATCGCAGTTATTTCCGTCTACCCGGCTGCCTTCCAACCTCATGGGTGGCCCCCGAGTTGTATGGCGGTCTTGTGGCCGCCGGCTGGGTCCTCGAGTCATCTTCTCTCCATCTGCCGCTCTCATCCGGCCAGCCTCCTTAGGTGTTGATATGGCCTCGGTGGTTTGTTTATCAGCCGATCGGCAGGCCGGGATTTTGCGTTTTCGCATCTTGTTAGTGGTGTAAGTCCAGGGGCCGGTCTGGCGACGCTCCCTCCTCGCGTCGCGGACAGATGTCCTGCCCCGCTTGACCGCCGGGTATTTGGCATCTACCTAGTCGGAAGTGGGGTAGAGAGGGAGGCTCACTCCGACCCCTTGGCTGTGTTTATACATCCGACAGATGATGGCCTGGCAGGTGTCCGGCGTCTGGAGGTGACTCTGGTTGTCCAGCTGCTCTGGTTTGTTTGTTGTTGCGCGCCCCGCGGCAGATTTCCGGCTCGGTCCTCTGTTGATGGGCGCTGGCGGCTCATCTGGCCACCTGATGATCTGGGAGGTGATCTTGGATCTGGGATATGTCAGGCCGGGCAGGAGCATTGGGGGAGGGGAGGGGGAGGTGGGAGAAAGGGCCCGCCGGCGTTTTGTTTTTGTTTACGCAACTCCGCTGGACGACGTGCCGGCGGATAGCAGGGGGCAGGTGACAGGCGGCTGTCGGGTGACAGGGCTGGTGGCCGACAGCGGCTGCCAGCCGGCTCCTCTGTCTCTCACTCTGCTAAGGCCCCCTTCGAACAGGGGGAGGGGTGTGTATATACAGGTGCGTCTGGGGGACGGCACGCGGCCTTGTCGGCAAGTGGGATGGGGAGGAGGGGTGGGAGGGTCGGGTGTCGCTGACCTTCTGGCGGTGTTTACACGTCTTGGATGGCAAGACTGGTCGGCTAATGAATTTGTTTCTTCTCGAAACACGGCTGACGGCATTTGTATCATATCTGCGACCACCGCCCAGGTTCAGGTGCTGAGCGGCGGAAAATTTAGCTGTAGTCCGAACCAAAAAATGTAAGCATCGTTACATACGTAGCATACATTTAACATTGTACAACGTTTTCAAAGAATTACAGCACGCTTTTCTTAGTCTTACGCAGGGCACTACATGGCAGCACCGTGAACGTATACCACCGATTGCACACACGGTAGAGATGCGCGTTTAAGTATTAAGAGGCAAAATTTTAACTGATGAATGATGATATTATAATATTTCATCTAATCTTGTCATGGAGTATGGAAGTATGCACAGAAGCGAGACCCTACCTTTACAGGCCCACCGAAGGACCCACAAACCAACAGAGCGATATAAGCCCACTGAGGGTCCATGTACTTACTGAGGGCCCCATATACTGACTGAGGTCCCCACAGGTTCTTTGAGAGCCTCATAAACCAACTGAAGGGCCCCATAGGCCAACTTAGAGCCCAATAGTCTGACTGAGCGCCCCGCAGACCTACTAAGGGCCCCATAGACCGACTAAGCGCAACACAGACCGACTGAGTGCCCCACATACCGACTGAGGGACCCGCAGACCGACTGATAGTCTCAGCCATTCAGGTCACTGAGGGACCCACAGACCGTTTGAGGTCCCCATAGACCAACTGAAGGGCCCCAAATACCAACTGAATGCCTCATAGACCGACTGAGGGCCCCGAACCTGACTGAAAGCTACCTACACAGGCCCACTGAGGGCCCCACAAACCAACTGAGACCATTCCAGACCCTTTGAGTGTCAATGGATCGACTGATGACTCCAGGCCCATAAACCGACTGAGGGACCCATAGGCCGACCGAGGGCCCCGCAGATCGACTAAGGGCCCCGCATACCAGCTGAGGGCCCACACACCGATTGAGTGTCTCATTTTCCAAAGACCGGCTGAGAACGACCCAGGTCACTGAGGGCCCACAGACCGACTGAGAGCCACGCAGGACACTGAGGGCCCACACACCATTTGAGGGCCTCATAGACCAATTGAATGGCCCCACAGACCAATTGGGCGCCCAATAAACCGACTGAGGGTCCTGCAGACCGACTGAGGGCCCCAAGGGCTGACTGATAGCTACCTTTCCAGGCCCACCGATGGTCTCACAAACCAACTGAGAGCGATCTAAGCCCACTGAGGGTCCATGTACTTACTGAGGGCCCCATATACTGACTGAGGTCCCCCACAGGCTGTTTGAGAACCTCATAAACCAACTGAAGGGCCCAACAGGCCGACTTAGGGCCCCATATACCTATTGAGGGCCCCAAAGACTGACTGATAGCTACCTACCCAGGCCCACTGAGGGCCCACATACCAACTGAGAACCTTCTAGGCCCTGAGGGCCAATGGACCGACTCATGACCCCAGACCCATATATCGACTGGGAGCCCCAAAGACCGACTGAGGGCCCCGCAGACCAACTGAGGGTCCCGCAAACCTACTGAGGGCCCCAATGACTGACTACTAACTACCTTTCCAGGTCCACCGAAGGACCCACAAACCAACTGAGAGCGATCTAAGCCCACTGAGGGTCCATGTACTTACTGAAGGCCCCATATACTGACTGAGGTCCCCACAGGCTGTTTGAGAACCTCATAAACCAACAGAAGGGCCCCATAGGCCAACTAAGAGCCAAATAGACCGACTGAGCGCCCCACAGACCTACTAAGGGCCTCATAGACCGACTAAGCGCACCACAGACCGACTGAGGGCCCCACATACCGACTGAGGGACCCGCAGAACGACTAATAGTCGCAGTTGCCACAGATCGGCTGAGAACCACCCTGACCCAGGGAGCGTCACAGACCGACTGAGAGCCATCCAGGTCACTGAGGGACCCACAGACCGTTTAAGGTCCCATAGACTAACTGAAGGACCCCAAATACCAACTGAAGGCCCCATAGACCGACTGAGGGCCCCACACCTGAATGAAAGCTACCTACACAGGCCCACTGAGGGCCCAATAAACCGACTGAGGGCCCCGCAGACCGACTAAGGGCCCCAAGGACTGACTGATAGCTACCTTTCCAGACCCACTAAAGGCCCGAAAACCAACTGAGAGCGATCTAAGCTCACCGAGGGCCCCATATACTGACTGAGGACTCACAGACTGTTTGATAGCCTCATAAACCAACTGAAAGGCCCCATTGACCGACTGAGGGCCCCACAGACCTACCGAGGACCCCAAAGACTGACTGATAGCTACCTACCCAGACCCACTGAGGGCCCACAAACCAACTGAGAGCCTTCTAGGCGCTCTGAGGGCCCATGGACCGACTGAGCGCCCCGAAGACCGACTGAGGGCCCCGCAGACCGACTGAGGGCCCCGCATACCAGCTGAGATCCCACAGACCAATTGAGTTTCTCAGTTTCCGCAGATCGGCTAAGAACCACCCAGGTCACTGAGGGCCCCACAGGCTGAGAGCCACGCAGGACACTGAGGGCCCCACAGACCGTTTGAGGTCCCCATAGACGAACTGAAGGGCCCCATTACCGACTGAAGGCCCATGTACCGACTGATGGCCCGAGGCCCATAGACCGACTGAGGGCCCCAAACCTGATGAAAGCTACCTACACAGGCCCACTGAGGGCTCAATAACCGACTGAGGGCTCCGCAGACCGACTGAGGGCCCCAAGGACTGAATGATAGGTACCTTTCCAGGCCCACTGAAGGCCCCACAAACCAACTGAGAGCGATGTAAGCCCACTGAGGGCCCCATATACTGACTGAGGGCCCCACATACTGCTTGAGAGTCTCATAAACCAACTGAAAGGCCCCATTGACCGAATGAGGGCCCCACAGATTTACTGGGGGCCCACAGACCTACTGAGGGCCCCCAAGACTGACTGATAGGCGATAGCTACCCAGGCCCACTGAGGGTCCCACAAACCAACTGAAAACCTTCTAGGTCTTCTGAGGGCCCATGGACCGACTGATGGCCCCAGGCCCATAGACCAAATGAGTGCCCCATATACCGACTGAGGACCCTACAGACCGACTGATGGCCCCGCATACCAGCTGAGAGCCCACAGACCAATCAAGTTTCTCAGTTTCCACAGATCGGCTGAGAACCACCCAGGTCACTGAGGGCCCCACAGACCGTTTGAGGTCCTCATATGGCCCATTACCGACTGAAGGCCCCATGTACCGACTGAAGGCCCCATAAACCGACTGATGGCCCAGGCCCATAGATTGACTGAGAGCCCCGCAGACCGACTGAGGGCCCCGCAGACCGACTGAGGGCCCGCACCGACTGAGGGCCCCGCAGGCCGACTGAGGGCCCCGCAGACCGACTGAAGGCCCCGTAAATCGACTGAGGGCCCCGAAAATCGACTGAGGGTCCCATAGACCGACTGAGGGCCCCACAAACCCAATGAGAGCCACCTAAGCCCACTGAGGGCCCCATGTATTTACTGAGGACCACATATACTTACTGAGGACCCCACAGACTGTTGAGCCTCATAAACCAACTGAAGGGCCCATATACCGTCTGAGGGCCCCGCAGACCGACTGAGGGACCCGCAGACCGACTGAGGGTCCCATAGACCGACTGAGGGCCCCAAAGACTGACTGATAGCTGCCTATCCAGGCCCACTGGGGGCTCCAAAAACCAACTCAGAGTCAGCTATGCCCACTGAGAGCCCTATGGACTTACTGAGGGCCCATAGACTGATTGAGGGCCCCACAGACCGACTGACAAATGCTAAAATTGTGTCCCAATAATCGGTTATCCCTGGATTTCAGTAACAAAAAAAAACTTGAAACATCTGAGGGGCCCCATATAGAATAAAACCGGACTATAAAAAACGCCACGGGGGGTCCTAGGACCCCTAGGACCCCCCCGTGGCTACGCCACTGGTGACCAGACTGTGATCGGTCTGACTAGACTGTGACCGGTATGTGACTAGACTGTGACCGGACTGTGACCGGACTGTGACTAGACTGTGACTGGACTGTGACCAGACTGTGACCGGACTGTGGCCAGACTGTGATCGGTCTGTGGCCAGACTGTGATCGGTATGTTGCAAGACTGTGATCGGTATGTGGCCAGACTGTGACCGGACTGTGACCGGACTGTGACCGGACTGTGACCAGACTGTGACCAGACTGTGACCAGACTGTGACCAGACTGTGACCAGACTGTGACCAGACTGTGGCCAGACCGTGATCGGTCTGTGACCATAATCTGGCCATTCTGTGACCAGACTGTGACCGGTCTGTGGCCAGACTGTGGCCAGACTGTGGCCAGACTGTGACCAGACTGTGATCGGACTGTGGCCAGACTGTGATCGGCCTGTGGTCAGACTGTGACCAGACTGTGATCGGTCTGTGGCCAGACTGTGACCAGACTGTGACCAGACTGTGACCAGACTGTGACCGGTCTGTGGCCAGACTGTGGCCAGACTGTGATCGGTCTGTGACCAGACTGTGACCAGACTGTGACCGGTCTGTGGCCAGACTGTGGCCAGACTGTGATCGGTCTGTGGCCAGACTGTGACTGATCACTAATCACAACAGTGAAACTGCACATAAATCTAACTCGTTAGTAACGACTGGCGCCTCAGCCGAAAGCCATTGACTGGACAGAGTGCACCCATGACGTCTGTTCATCTTCCGAACCAACGTCTGTTCATCTTCCGAACCAACGTCTGTTCATCTTCCGAACCAATAGTCGTATTGAGATACACAAGCCGGCAGTTGCCACCCTCTTTCAGCCACTTGACAGTTACAGTTGGCTTACACTGTTGCTGCCAGCTGACGGTAACAGTGGCACCCCTGCCCTCGTTTTGCAGCGTTCCAGCACCAGGCGGGTAAGCTCCAGACCGAGACGGTCTCGTCCCACTCATCGCAGAACGTGACGGCCAACTACCTGCGATTCCGCATCCTCACCGCGCACGCGCCGTTCGTCTCGGTGCATAGGATGAGCATCACTGGACGCGAGACACGCACGCCGATCGCCATGGATCGGCCGCCCTCCGGAGAACAGGTGAGATGCCAACCGAGGAGAACAGGTGAGATGCCAACCGAGGAAAGGAGAACAGGTGAGATGCCAACCGAGGAAAGGAGAACAGGTGAGATGCCAACCGAGGAAAGGAGAACAGGTGAGATGCCAACCGAGGAGAACAGGTGAGATGCGAACCGAGGAAAGAACAGGTGAGATGCGAACCGAGGAAAGGAGAACAGGTGAGATGCGAACCGAGGAAAGGAGAACAGGTGAGGTGCGAACCGAGGAAAGGAGAACAGGTGAGATGCGAACCGAGGAAAGGAGAACAGGTGAGGTGCGAACCGAGGAAAGGAGAACAGGTGAGATGCCAACCGAGGAGAACAGGTGAGATACGAACCGAGGAAAGGAGAACAGGTGAGATGCGAACCGAGGAAAGGAGAACAGGTGAGATACGAACCGAGGAAAGGAGAACAGGTGATATTCCAACCGAGGAGAACAGGTGAGATTCCAACCGAGGAGAACAGGTGATATTCCAACCGAGGAGAACAGGTGATATTCCAACCGAGGAGAACAGGTGAGATGCCAACCGAGGAGAACAGGTGATATTCCGACCGAGGAGAACAGGTGAGATTCCAACCGAGGAGAACAGGTGATATTCCAACCGAGGAGAACAGGTGAGATGCCAACCGAGGAAAGGAGAACAGGTGAGATGCGAACTGAGGAAAGGAGAACAGGTGAGATTCCAACCGAGGAGAACAGGTGAGATTCCAACCGAGGAGAACAGGTGAGATTCCAACCGAGGAGAACAGGTGAGATGCCAACCGAGGAGAACAGGTGAGATGCCAACCGAGGAAAGGAGAACAGGTGAGATGCGAACCGAGGAAAGGAGAACAGGTGAGATGCCAACCGAGGAACACAGCACGCGAGCGGGATTTTCTGTTCCATTTCAAATCATTTTGCAACGTAGTTTGACGTTGGTTGCAGGTTGGAGAAGACACAGTGTATATTTGTTTTCACTTTGCTTCCATGTCCCCAGCGCTGCGCCACACTTTATGACCCAGAGTTTATTTAGCTCAATCACCCACGGGCAATTCCCAGTAACGGGTGTAGTCATGGACTAAAAACAATAAATATGTACATGCATACAGCACAGGGCACACACAGATGATAAAAGTAAGCACATTGACCAACGAGGCTCAAATCCAGAGGAGGCGCATCTTGTGTCCATGCATCATTGCACATTTCTAAGTCATTAAATCGTCAGCCAAGGTTTGCGCGGAGGGGGCTACCGTAGTTCAAGACGCCGCGTCGGAAAGGAGCAGAGGACTGGAAGAAGTCAGTGTAGTCCGTTTTAGTCCGAGTCTCATTATAAGCTTCATCCTAACATCAGGTGACAGCGTGTGTTCGCCTGGCTGACGGCCGTTCCTCTTCTCGGCAGGGGACCCGAGTGATCCGGACCGCCCGCCCTCCGTCGGCGGCCGGCCAGCTGGCGCCACCCACCGCCGACCGCGCGCGCTCCGTCAGTCCGGCAGCGCTCGGCATGGCTCCGGCCGCCTCGGACTTCCCCGGCCCCGACGACGACGGCCGGTCGCGCTCGCAGCCGGACGTGGGTCGCGCGGCGTCCGCAGCGCCATCTCTGTTCCAGGGTCTGCAGTTCGACTTTGACGGTCTGTCGTCAGCAGAGGCGCCCGGCGCGGACGCGGGTGCGGAGGGGGAGGACATGCGGCAGGATGAGGGGGAGGACAGGCGGCAGGATGAGGGCGAGGACAGGCGGCAGGATGAGGGCGAGGATAGGCGGCAGGATGAGGGCGAGGATAGGCGGCAGGATGAGGGCGATGAAGTGCAGGAGGATGGGGAGGATGTCCGCTGGCAGTAACAGGTTCAGTCTCGGTGACGAGTTGAGAAAGGAGGATGCAGGGAGCTCACCGACAACTCTTGCCGTGAGCGTATAAATACGCAGGGATCACAATCACCGAAATGCGCTCTGAAAGCATGTTGCCTTATTACCGATCTGTGACAGTACTGTGCCTGCGCTGTTTAGGTTTATTTGTACGTGGTGATATTATGGTTTCACGTGTCTTTCACTCGATTCTGTCAAATGACAACTGCACTGCGGAGGACCACATACAAGAGAAGGCTTTGCGACGAATATTCATATGTTCATTCCACCTTACAGCATATGTCGCCACGATGTCCCCTGGTTACATGCGCTGGCGACACTGATGTGGCTTGATGACTGACTGGGGAAGGCAGGCGTAGGATGTCCGTGTCAGGGTAAGGATGGTGAGGAAAGACGACAGTCGCTGACTGATCACAGCTCCTCGATGGCGAGGGCACTGTGATCCGTCAGATCTACCGATACTTCGGCGCCTCGATGGCGAGGGTAGCCGAAGCCGACTGGTCGCACCCTTTGTATGAAAAGAGCCCCCCGCGTCTCGATGGCGAGACACGAGAGACGAGTTAAATCCCCGATGTCTCGATGGCGAGACACCGTGGTCGCCCCCCTCACACACCCCGGATGAGGGTGGAAAGTGACAAGATCCCAGGAAATAAGGACGGGGTGCAGTCAGTCACCTTGCGCTTGAAGGTTTGCTGCTCCGATCTCACATCCGTCCGTCACTTCTCGTCACCTCCGTCAACTCACCGCACAACACTTGAGTTCTTCCCTCAGATATATTGTTACCCGAACCAAACACGGTAGTGAAAGCTACCGTGACGACAGAGTGAGTCTGGTCCGCGCCAGACCCCTCGAGACAGTGATCCCGACGCATAGCGCGCCGGCCCGACATAACCTCGCCAGTGCCCCGCGGCTCGGGACACCAGCGACCAATCACAGGCACGCACGCCCGCCCTGGCCTCGCCCCGGGCGCCACGTGGCCGCTGCGGACGCTACGGCCACCACGCGGCCCGGCCGGTAACCCGGCGGACGCCGCTCAGCAGCCGCCGGTGGCAACAGCATACAAAGGGAGGGTGGGGTAACAATACAATGTCCAGCTTCTTTTTGCAGTTTGTTTTCGTTCAAATAATGTGGTTATTCTCTATGCAACTTTTTGATGTACTGTGTGATGTCATTAATACTTCAATACGACCGATCGAAACGACAGTAGTCTGACCTTATTCCAAAATCGCAACGGCACCGGGCGCACCAAACAAACCGGAACAACGGGAAAAAATAACCTTGTTGAGGAAATTCTGTCGTTCACTCTGCTCATGGCTCTCGCTGCCGCGTAAATGGTTAGCAATAATCGTAAATTGTCAGCACTAACAGCACCGTCTGGTGGCTGAGTCGTGAGATCAACACACAACAGAATATCAGCAGTTTTATTGGCAGGCACAAGCAGCTATGCATTCAAGTTACAATCCGGGTAACGCTATTCTATAAATTAAATCATAATGCCTACTGACTAAAGTTAAGCTCGAATTGACCATGTGCACCAGTGATGAGCCCCGAAAATCAGGATACATGATCACAACCATGACTATTCCGATCAGTGCAACAATCCATCGCGGGCGGTTTAAGAGCCGCCGCAAAGGAACAAGAGAAAACGCGCTATAAGAACTGGTTAAGAGTGAATTATGAGAGCGAGATCTAAACGGGCGGAGAAGACGAAAGACCATGCCAGAGCGATTAGCAAGCAGAGACCGGGGAGAAGACGTTCGGGACTCAATGATAAGCACGCATCACCCCATCACAACCATACAACACACGCTCTGCATGGGACTACGGTAATATCACAGGAGAGCCGACCGCCCGGCCGCGCGGGACCTGGGGGACCCAGGCGGTCACAGCACCGTCACGCCCAAGTCGCACAGCCCGTCACAGTCACCGAGGGTCACATCACCGGACACTGTCACCTGGCATCACCGGATAGTGTCATCCCGGGTGACACTTGGCAGCACGTGACAATGTAGGCACGTGCAGCCACTCTTCCATCGCCTGACAGCCATCAGTCGCAGTCTGGTCCAGACGTGGTGTCAAGGCGCGTCGCTGACGTCGCTGGCGTCAAACAACAAGTCTCGCCGGAAACCAAGGTAACCAAGGAAACCAAGGTAACCAAGGAAGTACTGCACGAGGCCACGCACACGAGGCGCCGTCTGCCGCACATCAAATGTACAACGCCACGTCTTGCCAATGCGATTATAGCATACTACCGCATTAGACAATAACTAACCTATTTAAGCACTCACATTTTTGTCTACATAGTGCAAACGTAGCACGTTATACATTTGCATATTAAGTACAATGCGCCTGGGGGTACAACACGTACTGCTGCTAACTGAGCCCATGGCTTGGTATAAAGTCCTACTCCTACAATTCAGTCAACCAACAAACAAAACTAGGTCGACCAACAGCGCCAGAAAGAGGAATACTGCGATACCAACAGTGATTCAGGCAGAATTCGCCACACAGACAAGGACAGTCGAAATCAACTCCCTACATTTCCAGATGGGATAGGGAACACGACAGTTTTGGGGCGTGTTATGCCACAGCCCAGGGGAGTACAGACTACAGAACCGGCTAACTTTGATCTCGGGATCACAACCAGGCATTAGATCGTCATTCAGTGACGCATCGAGAGATGTGATGGGGCAATCCAGCGACTGAGACACTAAAAGGGAACACATGGGATAGAAACAAAATAGTGTCTATTGACGGACGTGATCGAGCAATCCGCTAAGCGTGAGGTAATGAAAAGCAAGCCAACTATTTCCTATTGGCAGAATATGTAACGTGGCGATCTAACGGATAGGATACTGAACGTCCGAGCAAGGGACAGAGGTGATCACTGTCTACAGCTCACACACCGACCATGCACACTGTAAAGCTTTCAGACGAATTCAACTGAACATAGATAACTGCTTTAAAGTTCAGAACACAATATACGAGACACCAACATTTGTCACACTTCAGCAGCTTTCACTTTAGAAAAGAAGGTATATGGTATGAAATACTTGCAGGTCCAGTTCATGGGAGTGGCGGAGCGCGTGAAGCAGTGTGGAGAAATATTCGTATACAACTGAATGGCCCGGGGTGATATTTCTAGAGAAATAAATAATTACGCACCTTTGGTGTAGCGGGCGCTACCAGGAAATGCCCTCTAGCTTGTGTCGGAAAGTCGAATCCCAACCAACGTGTTGATGAGGGATACACACCAAAGCGGATCTTTGTTCAGCAGTTAACGTACACATCATACCAAGCGTATCGTTCCATTAACTGTACTGGGAGCGGAGAGTGTGGTGGTGGGGCTTTACGACTACGCGCCTGTCGTGACCCAAGCGGGGGAACCGAATAACCTCGCCAGTAGCCAGGCTCGAACCCGGAACCCTTGGATTCCGAGCCCAACGCTCTACCAACTGAGCCGTCCGGACCCCCGCGAAGGGAGGTGGGAAGGAGGGAAGGAGACGAGCACACAAACCAGTCTATGGCAACAGAAAACGAGAGAAAACATAAGCAAGCAAAGTCCTACACCAATATAAGGTGACCAGTGCCTTACATGCATACTCAAAAGGATATACACAAGACAGGAGCAACCGATAACAGCACGGGAGGAGTCCAAGCCGTCGTCCATCAGTCAAATGTACAGCCATTTTCCCATCAAACACTACGGAAGAGTGCAGACTTACCATTCTGTTTCTGGCCGCACTGCTGCTCGCCCGGCATATGACCGCGCACTCACTTGTATGAATATGACTAAGTACATCCAATTTGCAAACCACCTTATCTCTGGATAACACTTCGGTACCCAGCACCACACAGGCGCAAGTCATTACAATTATCCCATTTCTAATCACATCAAAACCCGCACATCACTGCTGGGCATGCAGTAATGCACACATCATCACATCCCACTCACGCAGCCCACTCACGCAGCCCAGCACAGGTGAGACGGTGTGGACGCCAATACCACAGTGAGCTGGTCACCGTGCCTTGCCGGCCGTCCAGTGACCCGCCCCCTCTGTGACCTCTGACCTCTGCCGGTCCGGTCAGTGGGGACCCGCAGAGCAGCCGCCTGGCGGAGGCGGCCGGTTCGGGTCCGGGTCTCGGCAGATCCGGCTCGTCATCTCCTTCAGAGCGTCCAGCTCACGCTCCTTGACCAGGTCGAACTCGGTGACGAAGTAGTAGAAGTGCTTGTAGCACGAGTTCACGTGCGCTTCCTGGCAATGACGAGAAAGAACTCTCAGTATGGCTGATCGACATATTTTATGAGCAGGAGCTTCCGGAGCTTCCACCTGTCAATGTAGTAACTAGTAGATAATATATGCAGCGGCTGAAGCACGGGAACACAGTTATACCACATATTTTAAGAGCTGTGCATCTGTGCATAATTTTCATCTGTGAATCGGTTGTTACCCTCAGCTCACACATACAAAAACCAAAACAACCCATCCAATACAAAAAAAAACAAAACAACCCATCCAAAACATGATTCACAGCTCAGGTGCATGCACTTAATAATGGATCGTTTGAAATTACGTTTAATGCTTGCAATAGATGGTGTGAGCAGACAGCTAACGGAAACGCCAGGACCATAACGCCACCACCGGAACCTCACCATAACGCCACCACCGGGACCTCACCATAACGCCACCACCGGAACCTCACAACGCCACCACCGGAACCTCACAACGCCACCACCGGGACCTCACCATAACGCCACCACCGGGACCTCACCATAACGCCACCACCGGGACCTCACCATAACGCCACCACCGGGACCTCACCATAACGCCACCACCGGGACCTCACCATAACGCCACCACCGGGACCTCACCATAACGCCACCACCGGGACCTCACCATAACGCCACCACCGGAACCTCACCATAACGCCACCACCGGGACCTCACCATAACGCCACCACCGGAACCTCACAACGCCACCACCGGAACCTCACCATAACGCCACCACCGGAACCTCACCATAACGCCACCACCGGGACCTCACCATAACGCCACCACCGGGACCTCACCATAACGCCACCACCGGGACCTCACCATAACGCCACCACCGGGACCTCACCATAACGCCACCACCGGGACCTCACCATAACGCCACCACCGGGACCTCACCATAACGCCACCACCGGAACCTCACAACGCCACCACCGGAACCTCACCATAACGCCACCACCGGAACCTCACCATAACGCCACCACCGGGACCTCACCATAACGCCACCACCGGGACCTCACCATAACGCCACCACCGGGACCTCACCATAACGCCACCACCGGGACCTCACCATAACGCCACCACCGGGACCTCACCATAACGCCACCACCGGGACCTCACCATAACGCCACCACCGGGACCTCACCATAACGCCACCACCGGAACCTCACAACGCCACCACCGGAACCTCACCATAACGCCACCACCGGAACCTCACCATAACGTCACCACCGGGACCTCACCATAACGCCACCACCGGGACCTCACCATAACGCCACCACCGGGACCTCACCATAACGCCACCACCGGGACCTCACCATAACGCCACCACCGGGACCTCACCATAACGCCACCACCGGCACCTCACCATAACGCCACCACCGGCACCTCACCATAACGCCACCACCGGGACCTCACCATAACGCCACCACCGGGACCTCACCATAACGCCACCACCGGGACCTCACCATAACGCCACCACCGGGACCTCACCATAACGCCACCACCGGGACCTCACCATAACGCCACCACCGGAACCTCACCATAACGCCACCACCGGAACCTCACCATAACGCCACCACCGGAACCTCACCATAACGCCACCACCGGGACCTCACCATAACGCCACCACCGGGACCTCACCATAACGCCACCACCGGGACCTCACCATAACGCCACCACCGGGACCTCACCATAACGCCACCACCGGGACCTCACCATAACGCCACCACCGGGACCTCACCATAACGCCACCACCGGGACCTCACCATAACGCCACCACCGGGACCTCACCATAACGCCACCACCGGGACCTCACCATAACGCCACCACCGGGACCTCACCATAACGCCACCACCGGGACCTCACCATAACGCCACCACCGGGACCTCACCATAACGCCACCACCGGGACCTCACCATAACGCCACCACCGGGACCTCACCATAACGCCACCACCGGGACCTCACCATAACGCCACCACCGGGACCTCACCATAACGCCACCACCGGGACCTCACCATAACGCCACCACCGGGACCTCACCATAACGCCACCACCGGGACCTCACCATAACGCCACCACCGGCACCTCACCATAACGCCACCACCGGGACCTCACCATAACGCCACCATCGGGACCTCACCATAACGCCACCACCGGGACCTCACCATAACGCCACCACCGGGACCTCACCATAACGCCACCACCGGGACCTCACAACGCCACCACCGGAACCTCACCATAACGCCACCACCGGAACCTCACCATAACGCCACCACCGGGACCTCACAACGCCACCACCGGAACCTCACCATAACGCCACCACCGGGACCTCACCATAACGCCACCACCGGGACCTCACCATAACGCCACCACCGGAACCTCACCATAACGCCACCACCGGGACCTCACAACGCCACCACCGGGACCTCACCATAACGCCACCACCGGGACCTCACCATAACGCCACCACCGGGACCTCACCATAACGCCACCACCGGGACCTCACCATAACGCCACCACCGGGACCTCACCATAACGCCACCACCGGAACCTCACCATAACGCCACCACCGGGACCTCACCATTACGCCACCACCGGGACCTCACCATAACGCCACCACCGGGACCTCACCATAACGCCACCACCGGGACCTCACCATAACGCCACCACCGGGACCTCACCATAACGCCACCACCGGGACCTCACCATAACGCCACCACCGGGACCTCACCATAACGCCACCACCGGAACCTCAACATAACGCCACCACCGGGACCTCACCATAACGCCACCACCGGCACCTCACCATAACGCCACCACCGGGACCTCACCATAACGCCACCACCGGGACCTCAGTGCGCCGTCGACATATCCGTAACATCGATACGTCACCCGGAAGGAGCGCTACTCACCGCTCCAATGGCCACCAGCCGATCAAAGTGGTGGATGTAGACGTGCACGAACACGCGGAACAGCCGAGTCAGGATCTTCTTGGACAGACTCGAGAACGTCTTCGGAAATGGCACGTCTGCAACATAAGCACCCAGGTGGAGTCAAGTGCGTGGGCGGCTCATAGTCAATCAACGGCCACAGAGTGACAATCGGGAGCGATGGGAAGAGTTAGAGTCCAGAGGTACATCAGAGACCGCTGCGGTCTCTGTCAGGCGGAGTTAGAGTCCAGCGGTACATCAGAGACCACTGCGGTCTCTGTCAGGCGGAGTTAGAGTCCAGTTAGAGTCCAGCGGTACATCAGATACCGCTGCGGTCTCTGTCCAGCGGAGTTAGAGTCCAGTTAGAGTCCAGCGGTACATCAGATACCGCTGCGGTCTCTGTCCAGCGGAGTTAGAGTCCAGTTAGAGTCCAGCGGTACATCAGATACCGCTGCGGTCTCTGTCCAGCGGAGTTAGAGTCCAGTTAGAGTCCAGCGGTACATCAGATACCGCTGCGGTCTCTGTCCAGCGGAGTTAGAGTCCAGCGGTACATCAGATACCGCTGCGGTCTCTGTCCAGCGGAGTTAGAGTCCAGTTAGAGTCCAGCGGTACATCAGAGACCGCTGCGGTCTCTGTCCAGCGGAGTTAGAGTCCAGCGGTACATCAGAGACCACTGCGGTCTCTGTCCAGCGGAGTTAGAGTCCAGTTAGAGTCCAGCGGTACATCAGATACCGCTGCGGTCTCTGTCCAGCGGAGTTAGAGTCCAGTTAGAGTCCAGCGGTACATCAGAGACCGCTGCGGTCTCTGTCCAGCGGAGTTAGAGTCCAGCGGTACATCAGAGACCACTGCGGTCTCTGTCCAGCGGAGTTAGAGTCCAGTTAGAGTCCAGCGGTACATCAGATACCGCTGCGGTCTCTGTCCAGCGGAGTTAGAGTCCAGTTAGAGTCCAGCGGTACATCAGATACCGCTGCGATCTCTGTCCAGCGGAGTTAGAGTCCAGCGGTACATCAGATACCGCTGCGGTCTCTGTCCAGCGGAGTTAGAGTCCAGTTAGAGTCCAGCGGTACATCAGAGACCGCTGCGGTCTCTGTCCAGCGGAGTTAGAGTCCAGCGGTACATCAGAGACCACTGCGGTCTCTGTCCAGCGGAGTTAGAGTCCAGTTAGAGTCCAGCGGTACATCAGATACCGCTGCGGTCTCTGTCCAGCGGAGTTAGAGTCCAGTTAGAGTCCAGCGGTACATCAGAGACCGCTGCGGTCTCTGTCCAGCGGAGTTAGAGTCCAGCGGTACATCAGAGACCACTGCGGTCTCTGCCAGGCGGAGTTAGAGTCCAGTTAGAGTCCAGCGGTACATCAGATACCGCTGCGGTCTCTGTCCAGCGGAGTTAGAGTCCAGTTAGAGTCCAGCGGTACATCAGAGACCGCTGCGGTCTCTGTCCAGCGGAGTTAGAGTCCAGCGGTACATCAGAGACCACTGCGGTCTCTGTCCAGCGGAGTTAGAGTCCAGTTAGAGTCCAGCGGTACATCAGAGACCGCTGCGATCTCTGTCCAGCGGAGTTAGAGTCCAGTTAGAGTCCAGCGGTACATCAGAGACCGCTGCAGTCTCTGTCCAGCGGAGTTAGAGTCCAGCGGTACATCAGAGACCGCTGCGGTCTCTGTCCAGCGGAGTTAAGAGTCCAGCAGTACATCAGAGACCGCTGCGGTCTCTGTCCAGCGGAGTTAGAGTCCAGTTAGAGTCCAGCGGTACATCAGAGACCACTGCGGTCTCTGTCAGGCGGAGTTAGAGTCCAGCGGTACATCAGAGACCGCTGCGGTCTCTGTCCAGCGGAGTTAGAGTCCAGTTAGAGTCCAGCGGTACATCAGAGACCACTGCGGTCTCTGTCAGGCGGAGTTAGAGTCCAGCGGTACATCAGAGACCGCTGCGGTCTCTGTCCAGCGGAGTTAGAGTCCAGTTAGAGTCCAGCGGTACATCAGAGACCACTGCGGTCTCTGTCCAGCGGAGTTAGAGTCCAGTTAGAGTCCAGCGGTACATCAGATACCGCTGCGGTCTCTGTCCAGCGGAGTTAGAGTCCAGTTAGAGTCCAGCGGTACATCAGAGACCACTGCGGTCTCTGTCAGGCGGAGTTAGAGTCCAGTTAGAGTCCAGCGGTACATCAGAGACCGCTGCGGTCTCTGTCCAGCGGAGTTAGAGTCCAGTTAGAGTCCAGCGGTACATCAGAGACCACTGCGGTCTCTGTCCAGCGGAGTTAGAGTCCAGTTAGAGTCCAGCGGTACATCAGATACCGCTGCGGTCTCTGTCCAGCGGAGTTAGAGTCCAGTTAGAGTCCAGCGGTACATCAGAGACCACTGCGGTCTCTGTCCAGCGGAGTTAGAGTCCAGTTAGAGTCCAGCGGTACATCAGATACCGCTGCGGTCTCTGTCCAGCGGAGTTAGAGTCCAGTTAGAGTCCAGCGGTACATCAGATACCGCTGCGGTCTCTGTCCAGCGGAGTTAGAGTCCAGCGGTACATCAGAGACCACTGCGGTCTCTGTCAGGCGGAGTTAGAGTCCAGTTAGAGTCCAGCGGTACATCAGATACCGCTGCGGTCTCTGTCCAGCGGAGTTAGAGTCCAGTTAGAGTCCAGCGGTACATCAGAGACCACTGCGGTCTCTGTCCAGCGGAGTTAGAGTCCAGTTAGAGTCCAGCGGTACATCAGATACCGCTGCGGTCTCTGTCCAGCGGAGTTAGAGTCCAGTTAGAGTCCAGCGGTACATCAGAGACCACTGCGGTCTCTGTCCAGCGGAGTTAGAGTCCAGTTAGAGTCCAGCGGTACATCAGATACCGCTGCGGTCTCTGTCCAGCGGAGTTAGAGTCCAGTTAGAGTCCAGCGGTACATCAGAGACCACTGCGGTCTCTGTCCAGCGGAGTTAGAGTCCAGTTAGAGTCCAGCGGTACATCAGATACCGCTGCGGTCTCTGTCCAGCGGAGTTAGAGTCCAGTTAGAGTCCAGCGGTACATCAGATACCGCTGCGGTCTCTGTCAGGCGGAGTTAGAGTCCAGTTAGAGTCCAGCGGTACATCAGTCCAGTTAGAGTCCAGCGGTACATCAGAGACCGCTGCGGTCTCTGTCCAGCGGAGTTAGAGTCCAGTTAGAGTCCAGCGGTACATCAGATACCGCTGCGGTCTCTGTCCAGCGGAGTTAGAGTCCAGTTAGAGTCCAGCGGTACATCAGATACCGCTGCGGTCTCTGTCCAGCGGAGTTAGAGTCCAGCGGTACATCAGAGACCACTGCGGTCTCTGTCCAGCGGAGTTAGAGTCCAGTTAGAGTCCAGCGGTACATCAGATACCGCTGCGGTCTCTGTCCAGCGGAGTTAGAGTCCAGTTAGAGTCCAGCGGTACATCAGATACCGCTGCGGTCTCTGTCCAGCGGAGTTAGAGTCCAGTTAGAGTCCAGCGGTACATCAGATACCGCTGCGGTCTCTGTCCAGCGGAGTTAGAGTCCAGTTAGAGTCCAGTTAGAGTCCAGCGGTACATCAGATACCGCTGCGGTCTCTGTCCAGCGGAGTTAGAGTCCAGTTAGAGTCCAGCGGTACATCAGAGACCGCTGCGGTCTCTGTCAGGCGGAGTTAGAGTCCAGTTAGAGTCCAGCGGTACATCAGATACCGCTGCGGTCTCTGTCCAGCGGAGTTAGAGTCCAGTTAGAGTCCAGCGGTACATCAGTCCAGTTAGAGTCCAGCGGTACATCAGATACCGCTGCGGTCTCTGTCCAGCGGAGTTAGAGTCCAGTTAGAGTCCAGCGGTACATCAGATACCACTGCGGTCTCTGTCCAGCGGAGTTAGAGTCCAGTTAGAGTCCAGTTAGAGTCCAGCGGTACATCAGATACCACTGCGGTCTCTGTCCAGCGGAGTTAGAGTCCAGTTAGAGTCCAGCGGTACATCAGATACCGCTGCGGTCTCTGTCCAGCGGAGTTAGAGTCCAGTTAGAGTCCAGTTAGAGTCCAGCGGTACATCAGTCCAGTTAGAGTCCAGCGGTACATCAGATACCGCTGCGGTCTCTGTCCAGCGGAGTTAGAGTCCAGTTAGAGTCCAGCGGCACATCAGATACCACTGCGGTCTCTGTCCAGCGGAGTTAGAGTCCAGTTAGAGTCCAGCGGTACATCAGATACCGCTGCGGTCTCTGTCCAGCGGAGTTAGAGTCCAGTTAGAGTCCAGTTAGAGTCCAGCGGTACATCAGAGACCACTGCGGTCTCTGTCCAGCGGAGTTAGAGTCCAGTTAGAGTCCAGTTAGAGTCCAGCGGTACATCAGAGACCGCTGCGGTCTCTGTCCAGCGGAGTTAGAGTCCAGTTAGAGTCCAGTTAGAGTCCAGCGGTACATCAGAGACCACTGCGGTCTCTGTCCAGCGGAGTTAGAGTCCAGTTAGAGTCCAGTTAGAGTCCAGCGGTACATCAGAGACCACTGCGGTCTCTGTCCAGCGGAGTTAGTCCAGTTAGAGTCCAGCGGTACATCAGATACCGCTGCGGTCTCTGTCCAGCGGAGTTAGAGTCCAGTTAGAGTCCAGTTAGAGTCCAGCGGTACATCAGTCCAGTTAGAGTCCAGCGGTACATCAGATACCGCTGCGGTCTCTGTCCAGCGGAGTTAGAGTCCAGTTAGAGTCCAGCGGTACATCAGATACCACTGCGGTCTCTGTCCAGCGGAGTTAGAGTCCAGTTAGAGTCCAGCGGTACATCAGATACCGCTGCGGTCTCTGTCCAGCGGAGTTAGAGTCCAGTTAGAGTCCAGCGGTACATCAGATACCGCTGCGGTCTCTGTCCAGCGGAGTTAGAGTCCAGTTAGAGTCCAGCGGTACATCAGAGACCGCTGCGGTCTCTGTCCAGCGGAGTTAGAGTCCAGTTAGAGTCCAGTTAGAGTCCAGCGGTACATCAGATACCGCTGCGGTCTCTGTCCAGCGGAGTTAGAGTCCAGTTAGAGTCCAGCGGTACATCAGAGACCGCTGCAGTCTCTGTCCAGCGGAGTTAGAGTCCAGTTAGAGTCCAGTTAGAGTCCAGTTAGAGTCCAGCGGTACATCAATCACAGTTTGCTAATACATGAGCAGGAACAGAAGAAAGGCCAAGGCATTGCAGTGTCAAACGGGCCGCGATACAACACCGTTAACCCATTTCATAAACAAATAGGCGTCACATGCTCTTTCACCGACGGCCCTAACAAAATAATGCCACTCCAGACACAGCTACTTCGTTAAGCAGCTGCAGCAGGACAAATACCACCATTGCCATGCACAACAACCGCAGGAACCGCGGTTATCACACATGACTTACACCATGCCACCACACACAACACAACTGGGCACAGCCACACCCTGCACGCATCCCTCCACCCGCGGGCCGCGCCCGGGTCCACTCGCGGGCCGCGCCCGGGTGCAGGGATCGGCGGGTAGCGTAGCGCCGGTCGTTACAATTACCCCACGTCTGACAGCAATCCCCCCCATAGCGACCCCCGTCCCCGGCGCCGCGTCTCACCGACGGTGACGGGGAAGATGGCCTCGTCATTGATCTGCGTCTCGGCCCACTCCATCAGAAGTGTGATGTACTGCGGCGCGGAGAGCGCCGTCGGCTTCTTGTACTTGTGGCCGTCGGCCCAGCGGTACTCGAACTTTGGTCCGCCCGACATCACCGGACACGACTCCTCCGTGCAGTTGTCGCAGATGGTGCCGTAGATCAGGTTGATGCGGTTGAAGAAGTCGACGACTGGATAGATAGAGAGGGGGTAGAGCAGACAGGATGACGGGCGTGACAGAGGTAGTTGTGATCAGAGTGTGTGTACGTATACAAATATTTGCATTGCAATGCAATAGGCTTTATTGCAAGTACTTAACACTATTTGATGTCATAACTCATATCATATACATTTTAATGACAGGAAATTTTGACAATGCAAGCAGCACCGAGTCTGAGAGGTGATGGCAGTTTTACCACTGGAACCCATTCAAACTGTACCCATTCAACAAACTGGCCCTGGCATACCGTGAACGGCGATCCAGTCATTGAGGTGCTCGCCGGGAGGCAGGCGAACAGCAAGTCGCATGTTCAAGCCCGAGTTCAGCGACGCCTGAGCGTGTTTATATAGAGAGTACTTCAGCGTCCCTGGCTGGAAGTTTTTCTTTGGCCGGAACGTCTGCAACAGACAGGAAATGTGAAACACTCGTGATACACCATTGTATTTCAGCTGGAAAAGCAAATAATTCCACTCTCAGTTATCAGTAATACAGGGTAATTCAATATTCAAACCGTTGATGATTTGGGTTTAAGGGCGCCGCAGCTACTAGGCTATATGGCGCTAAAACAGGTGATAAGTTGCATCAATCCAGGCATCATTCTGGCTCCATGGTAAATTAGACCTCCAAATGATTAAATCAGACTTCTGAAGCATGGTAAATAGGTACAGTTATATACAGTAAAATGCTTCTGATATAAAACCATTACCTTCCCCTTCTGGAAAAAGTCCACAAGTGCTGACATTTTCTTGCAGTGAACTCTTGCTGTTGGACTGAAATTACAGATGTAGATTGTTTATAGCTTGACAGATGAGGACACTGAAAAATCAGGAATATAATCAGCTTGTAGGCTTTGAAAGTCATGGAGATGACTCAGGGTGACCCTGACCCATCTCAACTCGGCCTCAGTTATCACTCCATTCAGATTTTTAACAGGTCATCAGATGGTTTGCGCTTTTGTTTGACGCCACAGCCATTCAGACTTGTAACAGTCATCAGAGGTTTGCCTTTTGTTGATTTAACTGAACTCTTGTCCAGTGGAAATATTTACAACTTCCATGCGCTGAGTTTCCATGAGATTCCCAAACTCATTATATTTTGAGCCATGCTATTTAAGTTTTTTTAAGGCTTTCAGTGTGCCCTGGAGCATTAACCGTCGTAGTGCCGGGGGGGGTGGGGGGGGGGGGGGGGAGGGGGGCGTTTAGGGACGGCCCCTAAGGGTTTTTCGAGGATAACGTTTTTTGGAACAGCTGTTTGGCATCAATTATCCACATTTTGAGAAATTCTTGACCTTGGGGTCATCTCAGGTCAGGTCACCAGGCCAGGTCACGTGACCCCAATCCAAAAGGATGCCGTCGTACCATGGCCAGTGTTTGGCCAATCGGTTTCAAATTACATGATTTCATAGGTCATAGGTACTACAATTCACATGTCTCGGATTGTTTATATCGGTGACCTAAGGTCGGGTCAATTTCGTGATCTCTCCATTATAGTCATTGGGGAATTATTAAAATGTTTCCTTTTCCGAGGATACACACATATAAGTCCAATGCCTTCTGGATCATGTTACCATAGGCCATTCTTGATGAGATCCAGGGTGCAATTTGTGTTCAGTGACCCCTACAGGGTCAGCCGAGGTCATCTGAGGGTCACCAACACCTTTTTGTCAATAAACTCAACAGAATGAAGAATAGAGAAGTGAAACAGACACCATGTTTTTGTCTTGTAGAGACACATCTCCCAATATGCAACATGACCTACTTGGATCACCACTGGGACACTAACCGCTATTATAACCGCTAATGTCAGGGAACGTGCAGGAAGACAAAGTTGTGTTGTCAATTAGTGGCGCACAGGGCACTGCTTCAAACACATTTTTTAAAGCGTTATATTTTTCACCATTTGATTGTCAACTGGTCTGAAACGGTGCCGTTTGAGTTTTGTCCACTTAAGTCCACCCTAAGTGGACTAAATTGCACCAAAACTTTAGACCAATTTGCTGACAAGCCCATGCTCCGAAGCTATGGGGGACCGATCTGGTGAATATCTTCACCATTCGATACATCGGTGGTCTGAAACCTTACCTTACGGCAATCAGGATTTTTAGGCCTCAAGGGCCTATAGTACCCGCTCTCATCGAGCTCATGATTCCTGGCATGTCTCAGTCAGTGTCAGGTATGCTGAACCGATGTGAGCCCAATGGGCATCCAATCTAGCCTTGAAGGCATTCAGCGAAGGAGCGCAGACCCACTTTGGATGGGAGGCCGTTTCCAATCATTGACAATATGTGTGGCAAAGGCAAATCGTCTGACCCTTGTGGTCGCCAAGGGACTTGCTGAGTTGAAAGGATGGTCTCTAGTTGGACGTCTGCCAGTGTGAAGTAAACACTTGGATTCACATCAACCCCACTGTGGAACAACTGATATGTGAAGATCATGTCGTCTCTGCGCTGCCTATAGTAGAGAGATGAAGCTTTAATGTATCAGAGCCTCTCTTCATATGTGTGGCGAATGGACTACCATGTGAGTGACTCTCCGCTGAACCCTCTCTACTAGCCGCTGATCTGACCTGTTGAAAAGGCCCCCATACTAAGTTGCTGTATTCAAGATGTGGACGAACAAGCGTCTTGAACAGCATGGGAAGTGTGACTCATCAATCAGTGCTGCAAATGAACGCCAAATGACTGCCAAGCACCTGGAGAACAGTGCTGTTTTGAAATTTATACAGCTCAGTCTACTCTAAGTGGACCAAATTGGACAAAAACCCAAAAACGTTGCCTACAAGGCCCATGCTCCGAAACTACAGGACCAATCTGGTCAATTTCTTCAGCCCCCACCAATGTTTGGTCTGTGGCCTTCAACACATGAGCCTACAGTGAGTGACAACAGTGACACAACAGTGGACACATTTAGGCGCCCACGTTGTTTACATTTAATTGCAATGTGGAGTTGTTAGCAGGTTACAGGCGTCAGCTGAGGCTATTGGCGGGTGATACAAATTATTATTGTCAGGTAAGTACTGATTAATGTCCCTGTTTCGAGTTGCAGTTCTGATGAAATCAGACATGTAGAATTAGTTACAATATTCAATTGTCTATATAAAGGTGTGCAAAAGCGGAATATCGCCAAGCAACCAGTGAACAGGCTGTTGAGGCAGAACTTCTTCAAGATCCGAGTAATTAACAACAACCGAGTAAGGAAAAATAGAATGCTGTAATGAACCAATAACCCCTAATTAACTACTCTGCCAATACCTAGATGATCTCGATGATCAATACCTCTGATCAAAATAATAATGTTAGGAAATTCGTTCTTCACGACCGACACCCCCACCCAACGGCTAGCACTATCAGCTGGAAACTGTTGCAGCAGTTGCCGCCAGGGGGACCAATAGTGAGCCAGGTGTTATGACGTCGTAAGCAATGGTACCAATTAAATATTTAACGATAAATATTTATTTATTTATAAATAAATACACCAATCAATAAAGGCGGTCGCACCATTTGCTTGCGACGTCATAACACCCTGCTCACTAGAGGTTCCTGGCGGCCAACTGCTGCAACAACTTCAGCTGGTAGTGCTAGCCCACCCAACACGCTTTGAAATTGTACGTATACAAAAGACCGGTTGCTACAAAAACGACGCAGGTTTCATCTTGATTGTATTTTCAATGGGGAATAATTTATTCCATCACTAGTTTTTGAGCCTTTGGTACCAAAAATACTCACTTTGTACTACTCTGGAATTTGTATCAAAACTACTCACCTAGTACCAAACTTCACTCAGTCTATACCTTTTTTCTGCCAAATACCTAGTTCATGTGGTTGCAGGATGCAGACGCTCAGTTTGAACCAATATGTGCTCAATTTGTACCTTTACGCTTTCATATGTCCCTCATTACTCCATAGCACGCCAAGAGCACGCCAAGGCTACGAGGCTCGAATCTTAGGCGCCCCGATCGGACTGGAATGGCTACGAGCGAATCTTAGGCCGTCCCGATCGGACTAAATGGCTACGAGCGAATCTTAGGCGTCACGATCGGACTTAATGAGGGGTTAGGTTAGGTTAGGTTTATGTTTGGTAATTTAGGTTAGGTTAGTTAGGGTAAGGCTTGTGCAAAAGGAATATGCAAATGTTGTTATGTCCCTGCATTTGGCGCGCAATGTTAACCAGTTAAAACTTATACTGAAAACTAAGCTAAAAAGTTATATTGCTACCAGATTTGGATGAAACTATCGATGTATTACAAAGCTAGTAAAATCCGGTACAAACTGAGTATCGTTTGGTACAAGGCTAGTTTAAAGTTCGCACAAACTCTGATATTTGGTACAAATAACAGAATATTACAGATAGAGTAGAAAGGAAGTACAGATGCAGTAAACTTAACCAAAATTGGGAAACTAGTACAAAGTGAGTAGTTTTTGGTATAGCATAAATTACATCCCATTTTTCAATGACACAAAATTATATGACGTCATTTATTTCAATATTTTGTCCTGTTGAGAGTTGATTTGCTGTCAGTTGTAAAATTACGTAATAATTTCATATATTTAGATTTATATTATTGTTGATTACCAAGCTACAGTGGGAATTCACCTCTGAGAATGTCTGCTGCTGGAAGAAAGCTGAAGCATTAAAAGCTGGCTGAAGCTGCTGCAGCCTGCATCAGTTGCGATCTCGCGCGATCATGCGTTGATGTGGCGTTGATGCAGTTTCATTTGTCGTTGAAGGAGGGACGGTGCGTTGACAAGGGGAAGGTGATGTTTATGTGTCCTACTGGTACCTAAATGTAAAAAGTAGGCTATTCATCTCTTGAATGGCTGTGTTCATGGAAGCAAGAATACCAACAAATCATTTGGTATTGACATTCAAGCACCTGGATCCTGATCCGTTGAGGCCAAGTGGCTTTTCTAAATTTCACACTTTATAAGTATAAGTATCATTCAGGATGTCTATTTTTGTAATGTGGACAGACCAGACAGGGACTTTAGACTCCAGCACATTTCATTTTAATGTATTTGTTTGTAAGATCATCTGCAGGGTAAGCTGCTGTAACCCTCTTACCTGGTTGGGTTCCTGTTGGTCAGGATAAAAGAAATCAAGGGGACAGGGGTAAAACAGACTTCCTGGTTCCTAACCTCAGATTTTTAATGCTATCAAGAATGTAAACAATGCCGACCCACTAAAGCATCATGCATCAGTATTGTCTGCATCTCTGATAGCATGAAAAGTCAGAGGTTAACTTAGGATGTGTCCAAAGAGTGGACATAGGCCTTATCATATCTTTTAAAAGTTCTGCTGTTTCTCTGGGTGATTCGGCTTGGAGGCAATTCAAGGATCAACCTGCTAGTATGGACAGTATGGTATTGTAACATGTCATTATGGTTGTGAAAGGGTAAATGTCTATTCACCTGACATCAAAATAGCGACTCATGCTTTGTATATATGCATCACTACTTTAGTGCAATCAGTGTAGTCTACACTTCCAACCAGCATGAAAAGTCCTGTATTTTGATGTGACCTGTGATTGGACCTTTACCCTAGTTGCCTTACCACTAGACCAATTTAGAAGATCCAAGACCTATATGTACTGACCTAATAATTTCAGCATGTTTAATCCTAATAAGCCTCATTTCATAATTGTTAATGCTTTGCTTTAGTGACCATTTTCCAAGCATACTGTACCTTTGCTGTACTGTTTGTTTGTCTGTGTAGCTCAGTCAGGGGAGTGCTGGGCTACAGATCTGACCCACCCTGGCAAGGTGGGTGTATGTAGACCTGAGTGTTTTTCAAATATCCGCTATTTTCCAGGTCTGAGAATTAAGTGAACTTCAGCATGAATGAATCATGGAGTGCCTGCAGAACTCTTCACATCATCATAATCATCATCACCATCCTAAGAATCATCAGCATCACCAGCATCACCATCCTCCAAAAGAGAAGCACCCACCCCCTCCAAAGTACAATGCATACAAGCTCCTATCAGATCATGTATCAACCAGGGAGCAGCAAAAGCCTACAGTGAGTACTGTATAGTGCATACTGCATATGTCCACAAAACCTTGTTACTTGAGCCTTGTTTCACAACCTCCTGCGGGGACCAGCTCGGATGGGCCCAAGAGGCTCTTTGTTGCACTTTATTTTATGTCTTTATGTCTTTAAATACTGTCGATTCACGATACATATACATACTTGCTACAATAAATTTGTTCCTACAGAAAGCCTGGCTTATGGGTACCTAATACCAACATAAACAGTAAACTAAAATTATCACAGACTTACTCCATATCCATCTTCGCTTCTTCAAGCTTTTCGCTTGGAGATCGTTGGTTGTTTATCAACGCTTCATGTTATGAAATTATAGTGTGTGCCAATTTAGTCTTATCTGTCTGCCGGCTGACACGATTTTTCGGCAGCAGCGACAGCAGGAGGACAGCAGAGGTATGACGTCATACACTGTACCCCTCTCCACATTCCATTCCCCCACTGGTCCACGGCTGATTGGTCGATACGTTTTGACAGCAGTAGCAGCAGCAGTCAGCCGTCAGCAAGGTGTCGTGAACAAGGGTCTGGTTTGTTCTCAGAAGAAAATACAAGAAGCAGCATAGTCAATATTATGCTTAACTAATAACTACTCTGTTAGCTACTACTCAGTTATATATAATGTCATCAGATTCCCTCAGCTGCTGTGACTCCACTTGAATGCATGTTTTTTATAACACAAGTGTCATCAATCATCTCTCAATCTACACACCAGTGTCTGACCTGACCTGACCAGACCCCCCACCACCATCTGACACCACAGATATGACGGCCGGTGTCCGGACGACGCACTGTACCCGACCGTACAAGTGCGGGGACCCCACGGCCGCCGCTCACCGCATCTGGGCCCGGATGGAGGTTCAGCAGATGACGGTGCCAAAGTTCAAGGTATGTTCTGACATGGCTGTTGGCTGGCAGGCCGGGGTGGGTGGCGGGGGGGAGAGAGAGCGAGAGGGAGAGAGAGAGAGAGAGAGGAGAGAGAGAGAGAGAGAGAGAGAGAGAGAGAGAGAGAGAGAGAGGAGAGAGAGAGAGAGAGAGAAGAGAGAGAGAGAGAGAGAGAGAGAGAGAGAGAGAGAGAGAGAGAGGAGGAGAGAGAGGAGAGAGAGAGAGAGAGAGAGAGAGAGAGAGAGAGAGAGAGAGAGAGAGAGAGAGAGATGAGAGAGAGAGAGAGAGAGAGAGAGATGAGAGGAGAGAGAGAAGAGAGAGAGGAGTGAGAGAGAGAGAGAGGAGAAGAGAGAGAGGAGAGAGAAGAGAGAGAGAGAGAGAGAGAGAGAGAGAGAGAGAGCGAGAGAGCGATAGAAGGAGCGAAGAGAGCGAGAGAGCGAGAGAGCGACGGAGAGAGCGAGATGAAGCGAGAGCGAGAGAGCGAGAGAGCAGAGAAGAGCGAGAGAGCGAGAGAGCGAAGGAGAGCGAGAGTGCGAGAGAGCGAGAGAGCGAGAGAGTGAGCGTGAGAGCGATGAAGGGAGCGAGAGAGCGAGAGGGTGAGAGAGAGAGAGAGAGAGAGAGAGGAAGAGAGTAGAGAGAGGAGAGAGAGAGAGAGGAGAGAGAGAAGAGAGAGAGAGGAAGAGGAGAGAGAAGGAGAGGAGTGAGAAGAGAGAGAGAGAGAGAGAGAGAGCGAGAGAGAGCGCAAGCCGAGAGAGCGCGAGAGAGCGCGTGGGGAAGAAAGCGCGAGAGAGCGCGGAGAGAGAGCGCGAGAGAGAGCGCGAGAAGAGAGCGCGAGAGAGAGAGCGCGAGGACGAGGAGGCGCGAGAGAGCGCGAGAGAGCGCGAGAGGAGCGCGAGAGGAGCGCGAAGAAGAGGCTGACGAGAGAGCGAGAGAGGATGAGAGAGAGAGGAGAGAGAGAGAGAGATGAGAGAGAGAGAGAGAGAGAGGAGGAGAGAGAGAGAGAGGAGAGGATGAGGAGAGAGAGAGAGAGAGAGAGAAGAGGAGAGAGAGAGAGAGAGAGCGAGAGAGCTGAGTGAGAGCGTAGAGAGCGTTAGAGCGAGAGACGAGAGAGAGAGAGAGAGAGGAGAGAGACGAGAGTGAGAGAGAGAGGAGAGGAGAGAGAGAGAGGTGAGAGAGAGCTGAGAGCGAGAGCGAGAGAGCGAGGACGCGAGGAGAGCGAGAGCGAGAGCGAGAGCGAGAGCGGAGAGCGAGAGCGAGAGCGAGAGCGAGAGCGAGAGCGAGAGCGAGAGCGGAGAGCGAGAGGCGAGAGGAGATGAGGAGAGAGAGAGAGAGAGCGAGAGAGAGCGAGAGAGAGCGAGACGAGGACGAGAGGAGAGCGAGAGAGAGCGAGAGAAGCGAGAGAGACGAGATGAGAGCGAGAGAGAGCGAGAGAGAGAGCGAGAGAGAGGCGAGAGAAGAGCGAGAGAGAGCGAGTAGAGAGCAAGATAGCGAGAGAGAGCGAGAGAGAGCGAGAGAGAGTGAGCGACGATGAGTGCGAGATGAGTCATGAATAGTTGATGACTCCGTTCGTCGTCATCGAATCTGTTTTTTTTGCTGCATGGTCAAACTTGTTTCATGTTTGTTTACCAATTGCCTCTTCTTGCCCAGTCCTTGGCTACCCTTTTTTCCCATGCGTGTGATGTAATGAGTTTGCAATATCACTTGCCTGGGTTACCTTCCGGCTCTTGAATTGTAGTTGGGTACATACATTGTTAACAGCGCATTGCTGCAGCGCACCTGTTGATTTCCGCCCCCCCCCCCCCAAGCAAGGTTTTCGCAGATAGCGAAAAAACCTGCGGCGCGCAGCGCGCCGGGTTTGACACAACCCTGTTAATACATCAATTGCGCACCACTTTGAGCAAAAAATTACCTGGGGTCATCTCAGGTCAGGTCACCAGACCCAGATCAAGTGCATCCACCATCCAAATATGTTTGCAGTTGTGCCAAAGCCAGATGTTTCTCACCGATCAGTTTGAAACTTACATAAATGTCATGAAGGGCAATAAGTACCTACAATTCATATATCTCGTGAATTATTGATATCTGGTGTACCAAAGGTCAGGTACAATTTCGTGACCCTTCCCCATGATGAAGTCGATGAGGAAATATACAAATATACATGATATACATGATATTAGTCAAATTTACTTCTGGATCATGTTAGAAATAATATTTTTAGATGATCCAGTGCAAGTTTTGTTCAGGTGGGGTCATTTGAGGTTCATGCGAGGGTCCCCCCCCCCCCCACAATCACTTTTTTGTCAATAACTCGACATAATTGAGACAGAGAAGTAAAACAGACAGCAATGTGTTTGTCCTCGTCGAGACACGTCCTTACCATATGCAACATGCCCTACTTGGGTCACCACTTGACCCTTTGACCCGAGGTCACATTTGAAGTTGACTAAAAGGTCACCAATGTATATCATTCAAAGCGCCTTGACGAGATAAACACATTGGCGTAAACTTGATTTTTCATTATACCTTTATTAAGTACATAAGTTATAACGAAAAACGATTTTTAGCACAAAAGACATTTTTTTCCTTTTGACCTCTGGAATGCCTCAAATATTGATCTAAGATCAAAATTTGAGGACACTTTGTCGAATTACAAATTTAACTGGCTGGCGTTGGCTTTTTCCGTTTGTTTCTAACTAGCATAGTTTTGGAGATATATGGGACGAATCTGGAGCGAAGTCCTAAAACATGGACAAAATGAAAATTTGACCTTTGATGACCTCTGGTGACCTCAATTTTGACCTGACCTAAAAATACTGGCAATACTATTCCCGTATAGAACTTGTATCAAGCTATACAAATGCCGTTTTTCCGCTTGGTCGCTACCTAGCGTAGTTTTCGCGATCTCGCGGGGGGGGAGGGCTGGAAATACAACCCCCCTTGCAGTTCGTGTTCGCGCAAACCCCTGCATGTGCGCGGGTTAAGATGGGGGGATTGTCTATTAAAAAAAAAATTCCGTTGTACTAATTATTGAGTGACAGATGTCAAATGGTTTTTTCTTCTCTTTCAGATCGATCAGGACTACGTGGGCACACCGCCGCCGCTGGAGGTTTCCATCACCAACATCAACGATTAACATTGACAGGCATTCCTCTCGGATCTAGGTGAGTACCGGGTTCTCCCTCGCTGATTTTTTTGATATTTTGTATGCACATTTTTTATTTGTGTAATAACTATTAATTGTGACAAATTTGTGACTTCTCAGCCTATCATGTCTGCACATATTGTGTCGTCTTCTTTCCTCTGCGGATCGGTATACATGGTTGCTTCCTCCCTCCCTGCCCTTACAGCAGCTTCAGCCGGTACTTCAGTCTTCGTCTTAAGTTTTAACAACGCAAACACTTTGTTTCCGGCCAGGTTGGACTTTTTGCACGGCAAAAAGTTTGTTTTTTGCCACTTGCCGGTTTTACACGGTTTTTACGGGCAAAAGTGGCACACAAACTAAAACTGCATGCTTTTTTCATATAAATTGTTTGTAAAAGAAGTAAACATTCCTATATCAATTGAACCTTTTTTGTAAATGCTGTCCCAGTTGCAATGCAATTGTGAACCTGGTTATTACATTAACAGATTTGCGCAGCAACAATATCTTTTCACTGGCTTTATATATGACAAGGGAGTGCTGCTTGACCGGAAACTGAGATAGCTGGGGACAACTAATATATTTAGAACTGTGGAACAGTATGGGAAACAATGCAACAATACGGATCATAATAGGCTTTGAGTTTCTTTTTAGGGGGAGAGTGGACACTTCTAAAGAATGTAGTATCTGTACATTGAGCACTCTCGTCAGCCTTGGGCAGCGCTCTGACGCCTTAGGTCCAAGTGTACCATGCTGGTTGGGCAAGCGATTTATTGGTTACATTGGTGTGAGGAGTTAATCCCATGCAATTTTTATGGGTAGGGAGGTCTGTGGGAAACTTGTTTTGTGAAAATTTAACGACCCTAGTGTCAATATTCTTCAAGGTCAAATGAGGTGAAAAGAGGTAAAACATGCTACATTTTGTATGTTATGCCCTCCTTGGCTTGACAGTTGTTATCAAAACGCAGTGATTGCATGTATCCGGGTCATTCGTAGGTTTTTGCGAGCATGCACAGATTAAATAGTGAACATTATTATGCGCCATATCATTACAAACTACAGTGAATTTTTTGAATGGTTTAACCCAAATTTAGAGGGTGGCAAACCGGCCTTCTTTTATGGGGCAATTGGGATTTTGTCGTCAATATCGTACATTTAGGGCATTGTTACAATTTTCTGAAAATATAATTTTCGAATTCTCCGTATGCTGTTTTGACAACCGTAGTGATTGTCATAAGTTATCATGGACAATTAGCCCTGTTTCTCTGCATTTCCTGTAAGGATGTTATGGCACCCGCTCAACAAGCGCCATCTATTGAGGCGGACTTACAATTTTTGCACTAGGTGCAGTTTCCCGGCTGCGGAGGGAGGGAGAGGGAGAGGTAGAGGAGAGAGAGGGAGAGGGAGAGGGAGAGTGAGAGGAGAGGGAGAGGGAGAGGGAGAGGGGAGGAGAGGAGAGGGAGAGGGAAGTAGGGGACGGAGAGGGGGAGAGGCGAGAGGGAGAGGGAGAGGGAGAGGGAGAGGGAGAGGAGAGGGGAGAGGGAGAGGGAGGAGGGAGAGGGAGAGGGGAGAGGAGAGGTTAGAGAGGAAGAGGGGAGAGGGTAGGGTAATGGAGGGCAGCTGCCCCCCACTCAAAAAGTTGTGGGCGGGGGGATGGGGGGCAAACATGATTTCCCCCCCCCCCCCTGTGTACCCACACCACGCCCCCCCCCATAAATTTGTAAGAGGGCCCTACAAGAAGTTGGGTCGATTTGTATTTTGACCGAAAAATTGACCTAGAGGGCACGGAGGGTGCCCCCAAGCAGCCCTGAGGAGCTCTCTAAGGCCGACAGGAAGACCTCAGTCCGGCCTAGGGGGGCACCTCGGAAGGCCCTGCAACTTCAACAGGGCCTGTCCGGACGTTTTGTTGCGTCCATTTAGAGGCCTGCAAAATATAGTGGCCTAAATCCGAGGAGATACCATTCGCGACATTTTCTGTGTGTGTGTGTGTGTCTGGGGTGGGGGGGGGCTTTGAAACCGTGGGAAGGGGCCCTTTGGCCAAGGGCTCCGTGTTTTTTTTTTTTTTGCCCCCCCCCCCCCATCCGAAAATACCTGCCGCCGCCACCCTGAACTGAATGCAAACACCAAGCAGGATTAACCCATGGCAAAATGGTTTAACCAAAACAAATTTGATCTTCATTGAGCTTGATCCGTCCCCCTCTAGACAGGACAGGTACATATCCTATCTCCAGACGCGAGCCCGATATCCTGTCCTGTCTCCAGGACTGTGAGTCCCGATACCTGTTCCCTATCGCCAGGCCCGGTGCCTGTCCTATCTCAGGCCCGGTTTTGGGGCCTTGCTCCTGTCTCCAGACAGTGAAGCCCGGTGCCTGTCCTGTTACAGACGTGAGGCCCGGTGCACTGTCCTGTCCCACAGGTCAGTGAAGCCCGGTGCTCCTGTCCTGTCTCCAGACGTTAGGCCCAGTACCTGTCCTTGTCTACCAGACGTGAGTGCCCGGTACCTGTGCCGGTCCCCAGACGTGAGGTCCGGGTACCTGCCTGCCAACGGGCCAGGTGCCTGTCCAGCTCCAGACGTGAGACCAGGTACCTGCCCTGTCACCAGACGTGAGCCCCGGTAACCTGCCCGGCTTCCAAGTCCGTGTAGCTGTCCTGTCTTCAGACGTGGAGCCCGCGGTACCTGTCCTGTCTACCAGACGTGAGGCCCAGTACCTGTACTGTCTCCAGACGTGAGGCCCCGGTACATGTCCTGTCTCCCAGACGTGAGGCCTACCTGTCCTGTCTCCAGACGTGAGGCCCAGTACCTGTCCTGTCTCCAGACGTTGAGTGCCCGGTACCTGTCCCTGTCTCCAGACGTGATGGCCCAGTACCTGTCCTGTCTCCAGATACGTGAGGCCCAGTACCTGTCCTGTCTCCAGACGTGAGGCCCGGCACCTGTCCTGTCTCCAGACGGGAGGCCCGGTACCTGCCCTGCCTCATGCCCGGTAGCTGTCCTGTCATCAGACGTGAGCCCCGGTACCTGCCCAGGCTACCAGGTCCGGTAGCTGTCCAGTCCTCCAGAACCGTGAGGGCCCGGTACCTGTCCCTGTCTCCAAGACGTGAGGTCTGGGCACTGCCTGTCTCCGGGCCCGGTACCTGTCCTGTCTCCAGACGTTGAGGGCCCGGTACCTGTCCTGTCTCCAAGACGTGAGGGTCGGTACCTGTCCTGTCTCAGACGTGAGGCCCGGTACCCTGTCCTGTCTCCAGACGCGAGGGCCCGGTACTGTCCTGTCTCCAGACGTGAGGCCCGGCATCTGTCCTGCCTGCAGACGTGAGGTCCAGTACTTGTTCCCTGTCCTCCAGAAGTAGGCCCGGTACCTGTCCTGTACTCCAGACGTGAGGGCCCGGCATCTGTCCTGCCTTGCAGACGTGAGGTCCCAGTACTTGTCTGCAGTCTCCAGACGTGAGTCCCGGCACCTGTTCTGTCTCCAGACGTGAGGCCCAGGTACTTGGTCCTGTCTCCAGACGTGGAGGGTCGGTACCTGGTTCCTGTCTCCAGACGTGAGGCCCGGTACCTGTCCTGTCTTCAGACATAGCCCGGTACCTGTCCTGTCTCCAGACGTGAGGCCCGGGTACCTGTCCTGTCTCCAGACGTTGAAGCCCGGGTACCTGTCCTGTCTCCAGACGCGAGGCCCCGGTACCTGTCCTGTCTCCAGACGTGAGTGCCCGGTACCTGTCCTGTCCTCACAGACGCATGGAGGCCCTAGTACCTGTCCTGTCTCCAGACGTGAGGCCCCGGTACCTGCTCCTGTCCTCCCGACGTGAGGCACCCAGTACCTGTCCTGTCTCCAGACGTGAGGGCCCAATACCTGTCCTGCCTCCTATACGCGAGCCGGTACCTTGTCCTGCTCTTCCAGGAGTTGAGGCCCGGACCTGTCCTGTCTTCAGACGTGAGGCCCAGTACCTGTCCTGTCTCAGACGTGAGGGTTCGGTACGTCTCCCCCGCAGTTGCTATGGTACACTGCTAAGGTCTGGCTTCTTTCTCCTCTAGCGTAGGTTTGACGGCGAATTAAGAAACGACCATATTGCATTCCAAACCGCATTACTTGAGAAGCTTCAAATTGCTATACTTGACGCTTTGGCCTCACCTTATTCCATTGGCCTGCTTTTAAAGCACAAAATCCGTTTTACCACCGCAAAACTGCTAAAAATGGATTTGTTGCTTAAAAGCAGACATAGTATAAGGTGAGCCAATGCGTCAATATATAATTTGAAGCTCTCAGTATTGCGGTTGAATGCATATATGGTCGTTTCTTATTCGCTGTCAAACTTACGCTAGAGGAGAAAATAGCCGGACCTTAGTGTGTACCATAGCAACCGCGGGTCCCGTGCACCCTGATACCTGCCATGCCCTCCAGAAGCGACGGTCCGGAACTGTCCTGTCTCCAGACCGTGAGGCCCGGTACCTGTCCCTGTCTCCAGACCGCGAGGGTCCGGTACCCTGTCCTATCTCCATACGAGGGCCCGGTACCTGTCCTTGTCTCCAGGAGCTGAGGGCCCCAGTACCTGTCCTGTCTCCAAGGACGTGAGGGCGCGGTACCTTTCCTATCTCCAGACGTGAGGCCCGGTACCTTGTCCTGTCTCCAGACGCGAGGCCCGGTACCTCCACTTGCTCCAGACGTGAGGCCGGTTCTGTCCTGTCTCCCAGACGTGAGGCCCGGTACCTGTCTTATCTCCAGACTTTAGGCCCGGTACCTGTCCCTGTCTCCAGATCCAGTTCCCACTGAGTTAATCTGTTGAGTGTTGGTATTCCATTTATCGCGTGCGGAAGCCCCTCTGCGCGCCTCCTATGCAGCGGAAATTGGCACTAGTACATATACTGCAATTCCCGCTTCAATAAATGCGCTGCGAGCGGGGTGACTGTTGAAAATCCTTACGGGAAATGCCGGAGAAGCAGCTGCAATGTATATTCCTAAACTTTATGAATAATCACTACGGGTATTAAACAGCATACGGATAATTCGAAAATTATATTTAAAACAAAACGGTAACAAATGTATTCATGCCAAAATATTTGCGAAAAAATGGCAAAAAGGTTTCTGAAAAGAGCGGTTGGGTGGCCCCTCCAAATCTTATTTAAAAACTCAAAAAATCAATGTAAGCTCGTAATGACATAGCGCATTGATAATTTCACTATTAATTTGAAATTTGTTTTGCATGACCACGGCCTAAGGTGTATACCCCCAAAATAGCCTGGAATGATTTGTTGGGAAAAGTCTAATGATACAATAGGGATGATAATATAAGATTGGCATTTGACCTGCAAGGTCATTTGCATTAGCAACATTTCATGGGAGTCAATTTTTTATATACATTAATGGCTATAACTTAAAAAGTTTTCTGCCGATTTTTATTTTGGGTACTTTAGACGACGCGCCGTTCATTTTTACGCAGGTACACACAAAAATGATTTGCACATCGACCCGGTCAAATCAGGAGATATTCACACACAAAAAAAAACAGGATGGGTTGTCCGATTTCGCCCCCTCCATGCCGTTGTTAAAAACATATGAATAATACTATCATTTTCAATGAACTTGGAAAGAAACAAAACATAGCTCAACTTAAATAGGTTGAAGCTATGCCAATCGAAAGTGCTTCAATTGATCAGGGTACAAAACAATTATCAGATCCTGGTTCATTGGAGTTCTATTGCCACTTTCCATTTTTTGCCACTGGGGGGTTTTGCCAGGCCGGTTTTAACCGGTAAAAACCAAGTGGCATCACCACTTTTTGCCCACCCACTGCCAACCCTGGTTGCGGCAACCTGACGGCTGTCGCTCACACGGTCTGTCCGCCACAGGTACAAAGTACACCCGCCTCTCTGTCTGTCACGCCACAGGTAAGTAAAGTACACCCGCCTCTCGTCCTGTCCACCACAGGTACAAAGTACACCCGCCTCTCTGTCTGTCCGCCACAGGTACAAAGTACACCCCGCCTCTCTGTCTGTCCACCACAGGTACAAAAAGTACACCCCTGCCTCCTCTGTCTGTCCACCCACAGGTACAGAGTACCCCCGACTCTCTGTCTGTCCGCCACAGGTACAAAAGTACACCCCGCCTCTCTGTCTGTCCACCACAGGTACAAATTACACTCCCGCCTCTCTGTCTGTCCGGCCCACAGGTACAAAGTACACCCCGCCTCTCTGCTCTGTCCGCCACAGGTACAAGTACAACCCCGCCTCTTCTGTCTGTCCACCACAGGTACAGAGTACACCGCACTCTCTGTCTGTCCGCCACAGGTACAAAGTACACCCGCCTCTCTGTCTGTCACCACAGGTACAAAGTACACCCGCCTCTCTGTCTGTCCACCACAGGTACAAAGTACACCCCGCCTCTCTGTCTGTCCACCAACAGGTACAAAGTACTCCCCCGCCTCTCTGTCTGTCACCACAGGTACAAAGTACACCCCGCACTCTCTGTCTGTCACACCACAGGGTACAGAGTACACCCGCGGTCTCTGTCTGTCCACCACTGTACAAAGTACACCCCGCCCTCTGTTCGTCCACCACAGGTACAAAGTATACCCCGCCTCTCTGTCTGTCCCACACACAGGTACAAAGTACACACCGCCTCTCTGGTCTGTCACCACAGGTGCAAAGTACACCCCGCCTCTCTGTCTGTCCGCCACGGGGTACAAAGTACACCCCGCCTCTCTGTCTGTCCACCACAGGTACAAGGTACCCCGCCTCTCTGTCTGTCCACCACAGGTACCAAGTACACCCCGCCTCTCGGTCTGTTCCACCCACAGGTTACAAAGGAACCCGCCCTTGTGTCCACCACAGGTACAATGTACATCCCCGCCTCTCTGTCCTGTCCACCACAGGTACAAAGTACACCCCCGCCTCTGTCCTGTCCACCACAGGTACAAAGGTATAAACCCGCCTCTCTTGTCTGTCCCCCACAGGCTATAAAGTACACCCCGCCTCTCTGTCTGTCCTCCACAGGTACAAAGTACACCCCGCCTCTGTCTGTCCACCACAGGTAACAGAGTACACCCGCCTCTCTGTCTGTTCCACCACAGGTACAGAGTACACCCGCCTCTCTGTCTGTCCACCACAGGTACAGAGTACACCCCGCACTCTACTGTCTGTCCGCCACAGGTACAAGTACACCCCGCCTCTCTGTCTGTCCACCACAGGTACAAAGATACACCCCGCTCTCTCGTGTCCACCACAGTACAAAAGTACAACCCGCCTCTGTCTGTCCACCACAGGACAGAGTACACCGCCCTCTCTGTCTGTCCACACAGGTACAGAGTACACCCGCCTATACTGTCTGTCCACCACAGGTACAAAGTTATACCCTGCCCTCTGTCTGTCCACCACAGGTACAACAGTACACCCCGCTCTCTGTCTGTCCACCACAGGTACAAAGTACAACCTCCGCTCTGCTGTCTGGTCCACCACCGTACAAAGTACACCCCGCCTCTCTGTCTGTCCACCACAGGTACAGAGTACACCCGCCTCTCTGTCTGTCCACCACAGGTACAAAGTACACCCCGCCTCTCTGTCTGTCCACCACAGGTACAATGTACACCGCCTCTCCTGTCTGGTCCACCCACAGGTACAAAGTACACCCCGCTCTCTGTCTGTCCACCACAGGTACAGAGTACACCCCCGCTCTCTGTCTGTCCACCACAGGAACAAAGTACACCCCGCCTCTCTGTCTTGTCCACCACAGGTACAAAAGTACACCCGCCCTCTCTGTCTGTTCCACCACAGTTACAAAGCTCACCCCGCCCTCTCTTGTCTTGTCCACACAGGTACAGAGTACACCCGCCTCTCAGTCTGTCCACCAACAGGTAACCCCCGGCCTCTCTGTCTGTCCACCACAGGGTACCAAAGTACACCCCGCCTCTGTCTGTCCACACAGGTACAGAGTAACCGTCTCTGTCTTGTCCACCACAGGTACAGAGTACACCCCCGCCTCTGGTCTGTCCCACCACAAGGTACAAAGTACACCCCCCCTGCTGCCACCACTTACAAGTACACCCTGTCTGTCCACCACAGGTACAAAGTACACCCCGGCCTCCTGTCTTGTCCACCACAGGTACAAAGTATACCCCGCCTCTCTGTCTGTCCACCACAGGTATAAAGTACACCCGCTCTGTCTGTCCACCACAGGTACAGAGTACACCCGCCTCTCTGGTCTAGTCCACCACAGGTACAAAGTACACCCCGCCTCTGTCCTGTTCCACCACATGGTACAGAGTACACCCGCCTCTCTGTCTGTCACACCACAGGTACAAAGTACACCCCGCCTCTGTCTGTCCACCACAGGTACAAAGTACAGCCGCCCTCTCTGTCTGTCCACCACAGGTACAAAGTACACCCGCCCTCTCTGTCTGTCACCACAGGTACAGGTACACCCGCCCTCTCTGTCTGTCCACCACAGGTACAAAGTACACCCGCCTCTGTCTGTCCACCACAGGTACAGAGTACACCCGCCTCTCTGTCTGTCCACCACAGGTACAAAGTACACCGCCTCTCTGTCTGATCCACCAACAGGTACAAAGTACACCGCCGCCTCTCTGTCCTGTCCACCACAGGTACATAAGTACACCCCGCCTCCTCTGTCTGTCCACCACAAGGTACAGAGTACACCGCCCTCTCTGTCTGTCCCACCAC
Organism: Chirona hameri; assembly: GCA_036785665.1. Taxonomy (NCBI): domain Eukaryota; kingdom Metazoa; phylum Arthropoda; class Thecostraca; order Balanomorpha; family Balanidae; genus Chirona; species Chirona hameri. The sequence continues at coordinate 43,134 of JAXIVJ010011286.1, forward strand.
AGGTACAAAGTACAACCCGCCTCTCTGTCTGTCCACCACAGGTACAAAAGTACACCCGCCTCTCTGTTCCTGGCCACCACAGGTACAAAGCTCACCCCGCCTCTCTGTCTGTCACCACAGGTACAGAGTACACCCGCCTCTCGTCTGTTCCCACCACAGTACATAGTACACCCCGCCTCTACTGTCTGTCACCACAGGTACAAAGTACACCCCGCCACGGTCTGTCCACCACAGGTACAGAGTACACCGCCTCATCTGTCCTGTCCACCACTAGGTACAGAGTACACCCGCCTCTCTTGTCTGTCCACCACAAGGTACAAAGTCACCCCGCCCTCTGTACTGTCCACCACAGGTACAGGAGTACACCCGCCTCTCTGTCTGTCCACCACAGGTACAAAGTTACACCAGCCTCTCTGTCTGTTCAACACACAGGTACAAAGTACACCCGCCTCTCTGTCTGTCCACCACAGGTACAAAAGTACACCCCCGCCTCTGTCTGTCCACCACAGGTACAGGATACACCCCCTCTCTGTCTGTCCACCACAGGTACAAAGTACACCCGCTCTCTGTCTGTTCACCACAGGTACAAAAGTACACCCCGCCTCTCTGTCTGTCCACCTCAGGTACAAGTACACCCCCCGCCTCTCTGTCTGTCCACCACAGGTTCAAAGTACAACCCCGCCTCTCTGTCTGTCCACCCACAGGTACAAAGTACACCCCCGCCTCTCTGTCCTGTCCCACACACAGTACAAAGTACACCCGCCTCTCTTGTCTGTCCACCACAGGTACAAAGTACACACCCGCCTCTGTCTGTCCACCACAGGTACAGAGTACACCCGCCTCTCTGTCTGTCCACCACAGGTACAAAGTACACCCGCCTCTTCTTCTGTTCACCACAGGTACAAAGTACACCCCGGCCTACTCTTGTCTGTCCACCACAGGTACAAAAGTACACCCCGCAC